>MU204312.1:300796-323368 GCA_017309775.1 Paedocypris sp. Pulau Singkep
CCTTCAGGTGATTTAGCTGATAAATAGCATCCAGTACCTTCAGCCTCCTGCAGATGGCGATATCACCTCGCTCGCTCAAGAAATAAACCGCGGTAGACAAAGATACAGACTTGTCGCGCGCAATCACAATGTAGCGAGTAATGTGGCGTAAAGAGAACAGATATTAAATCACAAATGTAGTCAAGTAGAGAGCATAAGTGGCGTATATGTTTAATAATAATAATGAGTATTTGTAAGGCGCTTTTCACAGTTTTAACTGTCTCAAAGCGCACGAAACATTTATAATACTCCGTACAAGTATAAAGTAGCCAAAAATATTTAAGTATCAAAGCTAATATTTACTCAGGTGTTTTACACCATTGGCAGGAAGCCACTAGAACAAGCGGTGACTTCGGTTCAGATCCAAGGCATCTGAAATTACATCAGTGCTTTTACTACAGGTACAGTCCAAGGGCAAAGCCGCGATAGGGCGGTTTTCCTCTCACACGAGACCTTAGTCTTCAAATTGCATGTCCACCAAATGCAGTTTGACCTTTATAGCCAAAAAGTTTCTATTAATTGAGGCAATTGGCTAACCAGATTATTTTTCTGATTAATTGAGACAGTTAAAACTGTGAAAAGCGCCTTACAAATACTCATTATTATTTATTATTATTATAATCGAATGACCCCCACCCCCCGGAAAAAATAAAGTCAGAAATTTTCCAAATACCAAAACATAAGCACATTTATAGTTCAATATTAAACAATCATGCCAAAGAATAAGAAACAATGACATTGTCAATGTTTTTGTTTCAGCATCAATATTTTTTTTCTGCCAGTAGTTGTTAATTACGGTTTTACCACGTCACTGAGTAATTACTACGAAATCTCTCTTTTCAGTGTCTTTTTCCACTCCTGATTGCCTCTTAATTTATTATTTTGAATGATTTATTTTACCAGTACTTTCATGTACAGAACACCAGGAACATGCATATTGCATTGTGCATTTATTGTTACAAACCATTCTTTTGTCTAATATTTCAATCGAACAATTCATCGCATAAACACCAAAACTGTAACTATAAAATATAAATCAAAAGACGCGTGATTTAGCTGATTAATATCATCCAGTACCTTTAGCATCATGCAGATGGCGACGTGACCTCAGCCGGCAAATAAATGTATCACAATGTAGCGAGCAACGGTAAGTGTCTGTTCAAACGTAGTGGATACATATACTCAATCACAGATCTGGTCAAGTAGAGAGTAAAAGTTGCTTATATTTCTGATACTCAGTAAAGTCAAAGTCAAAAAGTCAACGAATACAAGTACAAAGTACAAGTAGAAATCAGCCACAAAGTACTTAGGTAAAGAAACAAAGTCTATTTACTTAAATACTTTACACGAATACACTTAGATACTTTACTGTACTCGACATGAGGGCACTGCGACACACCAGCCGCTTTTGAGCTTTTTCCACAGAAATGCCGTCTCTGCAGCACCTTTACGCTCAGCGTCTCTTGCCTGAGGACACACTGATGAGTTGGGATCAAAATGACCCTCAAATTCATGCAGCACACCTTCTTGAATTGGAACTAATGGCGGTTTTGAACGCCTGCCCGTGTTCAGAGGAACAAACGCCACGCGTATTGGTGTTCGTCAGACAATTTCGGCCGATGCGATGTGCATTGTGGGATATTTATGCATCCTGCGGGAGTTGAACCCGTGACCTCGAGGAACGAATTTAGAAATATTCGTCTGTCAGGTCGGGGAATGAAATCAATGCGTGTGCGCAATGAGGACGTGGACTTTTATTCCGGATCGATTCACAAATGTCAGAAAATGTTGTTTTATGGATGTTAACTGGTTATGTAATGACTCCACTTCAAACGGAGAGTAGCCAGAACTGAAAACCAGCAAAGTTATGAATGAATCAAAAAGTTTAGAATTCATAGAAACCACAATAGGATGCAAAATGTCTAGCGTGGATTGGCAAATCATGTTGGTCCTTTTGTGGCCTTTCTTCTGAAACAGTAAACTGAAAATGACCGGTTTGCTTATAAATGGGCCTTTTTTATTTAATAGATTAGATGCAGGGAAATATTAGAATCTTTTTTTAAATAGAACAGCAACCCAAAAAGCAAAAGCTATTCCTGAAAGTGCGTCTGAAATGAATTAAAACCAATGCACATTAAAATAACTAATTTACATAAAAATCGATTCTTTTCAAGTTCAAGTCAGAGCATTTGTTAGGTACTTTTCACAATTTTAACTGTCTCAAAGCAACAAAAACAACAATTTGACAACAATTTATACTTGAAAAAAGAAATATAAGGAAAATATAAGAATATAAATATAAGGAGAACAACCCAAAAACCAACATTTTCATTGAACTAGGAAAGAGAAGATCAAATGTCTGACTTTCTCTCCTCCATTTCATCATCATCTATAGTGCAATTTACTTCGATATTTTTTCAAGTAGCGATACAACTACAAAAAAAATTCTGTCTCTTCACGTGTGTTGTAGCCAGATTGAACTTTTCATTAGCTTTTTCCGTTTTCGTTTAATCACCCAAAATATTGCCCAACTTTTTTGTCGACTGCGTGGCGTTTTAAAGATAACACCGCTTGCCGTTTCCTTCATTACACTGGACAAACTGTACGGTTTATCCTCATTTGCTTCAGGAAAACGAAGTCATTTGTCTTGCCGTTCACTAAAGCGCCGGCAAATAAAGAAGAAGCGCGGCTCGTTCCGCTGGCACACAAACACAGAAGCGGCGGAGGGCGGCCGCGGCGGAGCAGATTGCAGGATCCGGTTACGCTCAATTAGCGGCGGGTTATTGTCTTGCCACTTCACTTGACTGCACGAACCACACTCACCTAATCTAAGAAGTCAGCTAATCTTCATCAGCCGAGCCACAGACAGCTCGGCCGCTAGCCTAGCATTACGGCCCATTTAGAAGCAGGCAAATCTTTCTCTTTACATTAGGCCGGCCGATCAAGTGTTTAATAAAAGCGGCGTCGGCTTCACGCGCCCTGACGAGACGTCTCGGCATCTTTCATCCGCCCATCACCATCTCCTCGCTGTTCACAGCAAGATTTATGGGAAGGCGCTGGTGCTAATTGCCCATATCTCAGGCCGGACTTGAATTGGCTGTCAGGGCGCTCACGCTTTTAGATGTTTTGCTGGAATGATGGATTTTGATCAGTGTCCTTTACAACGTATTCATATGCATCACCCGCGGGAAGTCGATGCGCATTCTCGCCGCATTTCCATCTGATGAATTCATTTGCATTATATGCATCCGAAAAAAAAAGTGGCATTTTTCATACTGTAAAATTTGTTAAAAGGAACATGCAAATTCAGCATGACGCTCGCAAATGTATTTGACACAGCTCGTGTTTTCGAGTTAAAAATGTATACATTTATTTTCAGTTTCTACAAATATGCGGACGTAAAATTTCTACACAATTACAGTTGTCTACTGTTTTTAAGGTGCCGAATCCTTTATGGAAACAATTGCGAAAAATAAAACCTACCCAAAGTATTTCATATTTATATGTCTCATCAAAATTAACGTATTAAGCTGGACTTCATCTTCACCTCACACTCTAACATGACAATAACATTATTTTGTGCAGGTAAAAAAAAATGAATAGACAGCAACCAATTACAGCCCAGAATTTAGAACTCTGAAAACAAACTGTAACATCCTGGATATTTACCTTTCTCGCCATTGTACGCTTACAAATGCTGTCAGCCTTTCTCCAATATAACGAGAAATTCTACCAAAAGCCAAGATTTCCCATTTATTTGTTGCGAAACGATTCCACATACATGGCGCCCGTTTCCCGTTCACATTCCAGCCACTTCATCTTCTTTCAGACTCAAGCGAAGCATGAGGGAAACCTTCTCGCATCAGATGCTATCGGGGCATTATGCGAGTCAACGCCTCGACATACTGATATGCAAATGCCCCCCATTTGACCACGAGAAAAATTCATTTGTCAACAAGCCGACCAGACGTTATCTCCACAGACACTCGCCACCCGCCATGTCTCGCACACTGAGTTGTTCTGCATATCACATTCTGATGGACTTGTCCAGAAGAGAAAGGACAGGAGAGGAACGACTGGGCATCTAAAAGAAGGTCCATCATCCTGACAGCTTCACACATAAACATCAACCCGATCCGATGGAGATTCCGCCAGGAAGCCATCAACCCTAATTCACCGATGTTTAGTCGATATCGAAAAGATCACATTTGATTAAAAAAAACTCAAATTAATTCCAAAAATATAGCGGCAACGCCCGGCACTCGCCGCCCGCCCTATACTTCCATGTTTGAAAGCAATTACTGCCCTTAAGAATGAAGCGTATTTTGGCGGTCGCAATGGCAACATGTTTGAAAATACAGCATGGTCGTCATTGGCTTTTATGCTCAGGATGCCATGCTTGAATTTTTCAGCAGATTTTCAGGTACGTTTGTGACAAACTAATTTTTGGCTCTCCATTCAATTTTGGAGTGCCACTAATGGTGCCATTAAGAATGAATGGTGGTTTTTGGCCGTTGCCACGCCCAGCAGGTTAACAATTGGCTTTTATGCTCATGATGGCCTTCAATAATTATTCAGCAAACTTGGTACGCCTGTGACAAATTCAAATTTTCTAATCGCTCTATAGCGCTATAGGTGGGATTTAAAAATGTCCTTCAATTTTGGACTTACAACGACGGCCCTACATTTCTTCAAAAGACTTTGGTCGCGTCTGACGTGGCGTGTGCGAATGAGAGCAATTTTAAGATTTCTGTCTTAAGACGACTGCTGTCGTGCGCACCCCCGTAATACTTTGGAAAATACTTTCACGTCTCTAGATGTGTCTGTGACATCTTGAGTAGTTTGTTCAAATGCGTGTTGTGTAAAAATGCAGGATTTTATTTGAGCCATATGTGTACCGGGTTTTCATGAGTCTGCAATGAAAAAAAAGTTCCTTGTGGGCTCCCATAGGCCCAATGTAGTTTAATTTTCAAGGGCTCTGTTGAGTACCCGTATTTTCTGGACTATAAGCCGCTACTTTTTTCATAGGTTTTGAACCATGCGGCTTATACAAAGATTCTGCAGATCTTGAACCATGCGGCTATTCTGCAGATTTTTGGATAATGAAGATAAATACGGTAGATACCGCTAATTTTCGCTTTTTTCTGTCCCATTTTAATAAGCAAAGTTGCTGCCGTGTTAAAATGCAGGTTAGGAAAGGATCTATTTAGTTATATACATGTACATTTACAATTCAAAATTGTTCATAGAGCGGATGCGGCTTATATACAAGTGCGGCTTATAGTCCAGAAAATACGGTAATCGTTTTTTGGTCAGTCAAAAAACCTTTTTTTTATTTTCTAAATACTTACCTTTGGTGAAACAGAAAAAGCATGCGGGGAAAATATAAGTCAGAGAAGAAGAGAATCCGTCTGTGACGCATAATTAGATCTTTAAGCAAATCCATTTTCACTTTCATCGCTCTGTTCGCTGTCGTCTTTCACACGCATCTCACTTCTCATTTCCTCACTTCACATAATATAAAAGAGCCCGTGGCCTTTAAAATAGCCGTCTAATCCATCTTACCAGCGCCGCGAAGAGCGCCATGTCGGCCGGGTGACGCGGGACGGCGTCTGATGCAGGAAGTGGGCCGAGGGTTCGCCAGAGGTCACGGCGTGTAATTATACTTTTCCGTGAGGGTCAGAAACGGGCCGACATTAGCGTTTGATGCTAAAATGATTACAATCAGGCTTTTAATGCGGCCGGGTCCCACACACATCAACGAAGCCATTATCTCGCAGCGAGAAGTTTCATTAGTCTGGCTACACAAAAGCGCCATTAAACACTGGCCGCCATTTGCCTGATTTCATCGGCGGAACCGAGAGGATCCAGGGAAATCCTCTTGCTCTGGGTTTTTTTCCACCCTGACCTTATTTTACTATGACTTAAATGTGTTTTTCACTTCTCCACTCAGGATTACCGTATTTTCGCGAATATAAGCACCTCGTGAAAAACACCTCTATGATTTTTTTCAAGCATTTATGCTATGACTTTCCAGAAACCTAAAATTCTGGATAAATACTTCTCTTAACGATACTTCATTCAACAACCCTTTTACTTGAATAATAGATACTAAATAATAACGCTTGGTATTATTTCTAAATGTAGTAAAGTGTATCTCCATTAGGTGGTGCTATCACTCCGCTTGCCATGCCCATATATGGGCGTATTCCGGTTTTGTGGACTAGTTTTCGCAGACAGAGTTATTGTTTTTAATTTAATTTGTTTTTATTTCCTGCAGTGTTATTTAGCCACTGCTAAGTGTCGTTGCGTCGATAAGATTTCTTTCTTTTCTGTTATTCAGGTTAATGTGTTAAAAATGGAATTGCCAAAAAATTGACAAAGTTGTCGGAGCACGTGAATGCGTATCTGTTTATTCCACAAAACAGAGTAAACGAAAAATTTCCGGTCTTTCTTAAAGGGGAAAAACAACGTTATGAAAAACAAACATAACGGAACTTTCCTTTATATTAACCAAAGAACACATAGACTTCAGTGAATTATGATCAGTCACTACACACACACACATTTATGTTTGAAAGAAGCACCTCCCAAGTTTTTAATATTGGAAAAAAAAAGTGTGCTTATATTTGCATTACAAATTATTGTCACATTAGCACTTTTAGTTTCAAAATTGTGTTCCTCGTGTAAAACAAGGACATTTCGTCAACATGAACATTGACAGCACACAGCATTTGCCTGCTTGGTGACCATTACTGGCCATACTGGCGTCCACACCGTAGCCTCAGCTCATCTTCAGTCCTCAGATCAGCCCTGGAGGACAGACAATCGATGAACCTGTCGTCCTCCCGAGTCTCAGCATCTTCCGAGCACCTGGTGATGAGCTCAGGAGACTCGGAGAGGCCTGAGGCCCGGCTGATGGAGCGAAGAGGTCGCTGCTACGGGTCAGCATCCTTGTCGCAGCATCTACAGAGCGAGGGCCAAATTGGCTCCCACTCGAGACTTCAGTTTAGCTTACGCATCACAAACAGCGGCCTGGCGCCATGAGGGAGCGCGGGTCCTCGCCACACAGACCGCACAGCAAACGTGTCAGAGTTTTGCAAGCTGTCATATTCGATTCTATTCCGTACCATCACCATATCCAATGACATTGACTAAGGTTTCTTTCTCTGTCTCCAGACGTCGCTTCTTGATTCATTTCGTTCGCGGTTTTCCCAATCCGCTCCCATTCGCTCCAGCATGTTGTTTCACGGAAGAGGAATGTTACTACTCTAGTTAACACAGACCTCAGAGGCAAATAGCTGACGAAGCCATTCATCATTAAGTCCACTAGCTTGGAAGCCATCTTTTCTCTAACAAGATGGGTCCCGATAGACGTATTCATCATTACTGTCACACCGAGGAGAAGAAGGTGAGAGAGAAAGAGACAGGGAGAGGGACGGAGAGAGAGGGAGAGAGACAGAGAGAAGAAAGATAGAGAAAAAAAAAGAGAGAGAGAGAAAGGGAGAGAAACAAGGATAGAGAGAGAGAGAGACAGAGTTGGAGAGAAACAGGGAGGGGGGGTAGACAGATGGTGAGAGAGAGAGTAGGAAGAGAGAGAAGAAGAAAGTGAGAGTTGAGAAAGTGAGGGGGGGGGGGGGTACAGACAGTAAAGAAAACATCTGGCGAAATTGTGTGTGTGTTAAATTAATTCAGCCTTGGTGTTTCAAAACCCATGTAATTCCAGATTGACATGAATCATTGGATTATGTTTGATTGGTTAATTTGAGATCTGGTGATTAACAGTCTAAAAAGGGCGAAACATTGTTACTTTCTTTTTGTTATCACGCTTACATTTGTTCGGCAAGATTTAACTGAGTTTACCAGCCGCGTTTGGTTGATATCTCAGCCGCTCCTTCTGTCACGGAAACAGAATGTCATTGGTCAACCAGATTACACACAACATGACAAAATCCCCCTTAAAATACGGAAAAATGAGGACTTATATTTACACGCATTACCCCCCCCCCCAGTTTTTGAGCATTGAAAATTTGAGGAAAAAAAGGGGGCTAGTTTCCATCCATTTTGTTGATCATTGACGACTCATTGAAAAAGTTAAAAATTCAATTTCCGAACCAATTCTGTAGGTCAGCCAAGGTGCCTAACTTAAAGTCTTAAGGTGAAATACTTTACGTTAAGGTCAAAGGCTAATCCCACTCCATTCAACCGTAGAAAAGCCGCAGAAGCCGCCAAACCCGGGAGTGTGTTTACCTTTGCTCCCGCCGTTGATAAACGGTGAAAAAGCAATTAAAGCAAAGCGGAGTCGAGCTCATCAGGACGCACTGAAAGGAAGAGGGCATTAGCGGCGGGTAATGTAGGTGCGCGGAAACATGTGGCGATGGGTAATGACTGCACGCTAGGAAAGCAGAGGGCACGGCAAGGGCGTCTATTAGCGCCGCCTCTGATGGGCCGCCGCAATATCCTCGTCATAATTGGCACACAGATGTCACAAACGCCGCTGACATTTCACCAAGCAGAAACAATTTGCCGGCGCCAAACCGGGGCGGCGACGAGGCTAAGAGGGAACAGACGACACACGCTGTAAATAAACACCGAGAGACCCTAATAGGCGGGAACGCAGGTAGAAGGAGCGAGCGAGATGGAGGTGCTCAGAAGAGGAGGTGGAGAGGGCCCGGGTGTCGGAGAAGACAGACACTAATGGATTCCCGGCAAGAATGTGTCATTTAAAAGGGACGTTTTTATTGGAGTGAATGACACCATTACATTAAGCACACCTCTGCTTTGTGCTAATCACCGTGTCAACAAGCGCGATTAATGGATATTACTTGTTGATACTCGGTCCAGACTAATGGCTGCGTCTCCTCACTTGACACCGCCGTGTATAACGAATTCAAGTTTGGCGTCTGAGGGAGGAAACGGTTTGCAAATCGTCTCATTATATCGGAGAGTGACGGAAAGGCTAATGCCTCTCAGATGGGGTCTGATTCTTGTCCGACCTCTCTGCTGCAAAGAAGCTTAAGCGTGGCTAATAGTCGCTGGATCGGGACATGAGGGGCGTGTTGTTTGCATTCCCGGGTCTTGCTTGTAATCGCGTTAAAGCTGGTAGCACCGGCCCGAGCACGGGGGAATTGTCCTCGCGAGAGAGAGAGAGAGAGAGCAACCCAGCAAACAACGTTTTTTGGCGCTCCGACCTTGTCGAACTCTGGCTACGAGCAAGATAAGCGGCCCTCAGGACAAGTAAACACACAGAGCGCCTGCTTTCTCTGCCTCTCTCCACGCAGCCCAACACACAATCTTCTCTTCTCAAAAGGTCAAGTGAGGCAGCGGCCCAGTGGGCAGAGCTCCATCGGTGGGGTGTATTTATGAAACAGCTGCAGGTGGGATACACTCCAGCCCACCATAGTGTCCACGGGCGGCTGTTGGGTGGGCGGACTGCGGGTCAGCCAATTACCAGTCTGTCCCCAGTTGTGTAAACGTCTTTTCTCTCCATCCAGGTTTTGCGTCGGAGACAAGTTCTTCCTGAAGAACAACATGATCCTCTGCCAGACGGACTACGAGGAAGGGCTGATGAAGGAAGGCTATGCGCCGCAAGTGCGCTGACCAACCACGGACCCTCGGCGAGATGGAGAGAGGACCAGAGCGAGACATTCAATCAGACACAAAAAGCACGTCTGTCCTCTCCACCGTCTACCCATCACACTGTAAATAGAAAGACACCAGAGTAAGGAAGCGTACTGTACAGATTAGTCATAGAGACTTTTTTTCCTCGGTAAGTTTGGAGACTGATTTTGTTTGTGGCCTGGTTCAAAGACCTTGTCTGCGAGACCGGCCGTCCTTGTTGAGAATTGCGGAGCCATGGATCTCCCAAAGTAGGAAAACTTTACAGTGCAGCATTTTCGGGTCGGTCAGAAGCGAAATTTGAGGCCAACTCCTGGGTTTCTCCCTACCGATGCACAACGATTGGGAAATGGTATTCCGTTTCATATCACGTCACATCATTTGCAGTTCTTTCTGGGGAAATATAAAAGACTAACTGGGGAATTATGGGACTTTTAAGACATTCAGTGAAGCGCTGGTTTATGTTGGAGACGTGTGTTAACGGTGTGTAAACGGATTCTTTTGTTGCTCATAAAACCGAGTCTTTTTTTTCCTCCTGACTTGCTCAGATTGTCAATAGAATGTCTGTAATCGTTTGTGCAGCTCATGTCGTCTTTTTCAGTGCTTTTATTTCAATCAAACGCATTAAGAGAAGGCGAGTGATCGGGCGTTTGCTTTTAGCGTCATTCACACCGTTCTTTGGAACGCAAGGCGACGCCAGCCTGATGTGGTGATGCGCGACTCCTCGATAATCCTTTTGCAGATTACAATTACCCGAGGCTGAGGCCTGCGGGAACCACAAGGACAGACTTCATTTGTATATGGTGGTTGTAGATATCTAATAAAAAAAATCTTTTTCGCTTGCTATTGTATATGGATTTTCTTTGAATGTGTTTGCGAGCATGATATGTTTATTTTTTAGGACTTGTACATACTGTACTGTAATCATTTTAAGCACAAATGTAATACAGTTTTATTGTGGTAGCTCTGTGTGATAGTGTCTTTTCTGCCATGTTATTATTAAAAGCGTTTTTGCTAAAATTACGTTAAAACCAGAGTCTTACCAGCTAAAATTAAGCTCGGATGGATTTTATAATTACGACTTTTTAAAGAATCAAAAACTCGACCCACAAAATCAGACCATGTTTCTCTCCTTTCTGTCGCCTTGAGTGAATTAGCCAAGATTTGCAGAATCGTGACAGCAAAGTTGTAAGAAGAGCTCCTCAAACATTTCCCAATGAGGCGCCAAACTTCACAAGCAGCCCGATATAATGGCTCAAAATGACACACGTTCATGAAAAACTGCCAAAAATGTAGAAAACGTCCAGTTTCAGTTGTTTCAGTCCATGACAAACAAGACATAAACAGAACAAGAGACAGATGGATGGATGAATGGTTGGATGGATGATATCAGAGACACGTGGAAGGATGGATGGATGAGCAGACTAGTAGACAAACAGACATAAAACATAAACAGAACAAGAGATGGATGAAATCGGAGATGGATTGGATAGACAGATTGATGGATGGATGCATGGATAGATGTGGAAACTAGTAGACAAACAGTCAGATTTAGTTTGAACTCTTTGACCTTTTTCCTTAATTTCTGAACACAGATGAACAATGTGCATTTTTCTTCTTTAAAGATTATTTTCCCTACATCTGCGTAACAACTTTGCGTTGATCTGGAACTAATATAATATATAAAATATAAATAAACTTGAACTTGAACACTCACTTTACTTTACAAGAGATGGATGGATGGATGAGCAAACTAGTAGACCAGCAGACACATAAATAAACAGAACAAGAGATGGATAGACAATGAATAGATGAAGCTAAAAACAGATGGATGAATGGGGTGTATGAACAGACTAATAGACGAACAGACAGACACATACATAAACAGAACAAGAGATGGATAGATGAAGTTAGAGACAGATAGATGGATGAGAAGACTAATAGACGGACACCTACATAAACAGAACAAGAGATGGATAGATGATGGACAGATGAAGTTAAAGACGGATGGATAGGGTGGATGAGCAGACTAGTAGACGACAGACAGACACACATAAACAGAAAAAGAGATGGATGAGCAGACCAATAGACACATAAAAAAAAACAGAACAAAAGATGGATAGATGAAGTTAGAGACAGATAGATGGATGAGCAGACTAATAGACGGACACCTACATAAACAGAACAAGAGATGGATAGATGATAGACAAATGAAGTTATAGACGTATGGATGGATGGATGGATGGATGGATGAGGAGACTAGTAGACAACCAGACAGACACGTACAGATGGATAGACGATGAATAGCTGAAGTTAGAGACAGATGGATGGGTAGATGACAGACAAATATTCAGACCAAGAGATGAACGGATGAAATTATAGACAGATAGCTGTATGAGCAGACTAGTAAACAAAGCAAACAACGGTTTCAGAGCTTCTGGACAACAGGGAACGGATTTGTTACACTTTGCATTTAAACGACAAATTAAACCGCACAAATATAAATAGTATTTGGCAGTTGGGCATCTAAAGCCATCAAACTATAGCAAACAGTCATTTAGAGACGTGTAAAGCGAGAAAAAAACGAACCGATGAGATGGAGCTGGAACGATGACTTGCCTTTAAAGCTACAGACGCATCATCAGTCTCCCACTAAAGCCACTCAAACCATTTAAAGCCCTTTTGTATCCGGTTCTCTGAGCAAAGCCAGAAAATGGCTTGAAGATCCTCTCGACTGTGGAACTGAACACACGAGATTAAAGACGGGCCTGTAATGAAGGAGGCGGTTTAAAGGGCCTGTGAAGTTTGACAACAGCCGCACACATCACATTATAGCTCATAATGCGCACACCAATTACACTAATTGAATTTCTTTAGCCTGAAACACAGAGGGGGGAAACAGCTTTGATTAGACTGGCGCTCTTAAGTCCTTCCAGAAAGAGCCGGGATAATGTCGAGTCCAGAGACAGCGAGCCGGAGATCCACTTCATTGGTAACTGTCTGATATTTGGAAGGATGGAAAGAAACCAATTGACGTTGTTTGTAACCGTGCAACGATGTCTCAAACACACAGAGAATACGTTACACGTTTCATGCTTTTGGAAGATGTTACAGTTGTTGCCACACATTGGGTGACGTGAACTGAATAGTTGGCCAGAGATTCTGAGACGTGGAGGAAAGGATAAATGGACAACGAGTTAGATAAATAGACAGACAGGTAGATGGAGTGACAGACACATGCATCAATAAAACAAGAGATGAATGAAGTAACATGAACTAGAGAGATGGACAGACAGACAGTGAACAAACTATGACAGATTTGAACAGATTGCCTGAAAAATAAGCAACAAATATTGGGATGAATTGTTAGATTGGCAAACTAAAAGAGAGATGAATGGGTAGACATTGAGTTGGACTTAAGAATGGTGGGATGGATGGTTTGATGAATGAATGGATAGGTGGATGGAAAGTAAAATAGACTGAAAGATAAATACTGATTACCATCTTAACACGTCTTATCAGTTGTGGACTATGGATAGGACGTTGGACTTTCCACTTGGTTGCAACTTCGCTGGATGATTAAAATCAGAACACATTTTTGACACAAAATTTCCATTTTGAAAACTGCACTCGCTGTTAATTAATTTAAAAGGAATTTGAAAGTATTGAGATACATTTTGAGAAGGCAACTGTTTGAACAAAGCAACTATACAATAAGCAGTACAGTTTGTCTAATGTGAGCTTTATCCTTCAGATTCCAGAGTAACCAAGTCACGAACACAGAGCAAAAACAGTGACATTTGTGCTTCGCCTGTCTCTTTCACCTCTTTGCCATTTTATTTTAATGCCTACGTAGAACAGAAAAGCCACTTCCAGCACGGCAGACTTGATCTCGGGATTACCCGTGTCACACTGATCCTCAGGGTTTTGTCAATGCTCTCCACAAGACCGGTGATTTGGGGGTGATTGACAAACAAAAAGAGCCTCATTTAAAGAGCCTCGGCTCGCAGGGATCGTGTAGTTCCAGACTTTCCTCCCGGATTCGCACTCCACGCATCTGATCCGGCCGCTGAGCTTGGACGCTCTTCTCGCTCGGCAAACGGCTCCAGGGGCAAAAATAATGATCTGCACAGACATGCCAATGCTATCTGGACCAGATAACTCCGTCTTAATGACTCCTCATCCCTCGGCCTCTTCGTAGAGATGGGTGCCGCTGCAAAAATATCCTGCTCATCGGATCATTAGTTCTTTATTGCGGAGATAATGGAGTTAAGAATGTTGGGTTCAGTTGGAGTGTACGCTACCCTCGGACAGATTAGCCAGCGACCGAGAGGCTGCGGAAGAAGCTCTTTTCCATTCCAGATTATCCGATCATTAGCTGGCGCACTGATGGAGCACAACGTTGGTTCCTTTCTCAAACAACACCTGGAGAAACCGTCCATCTACACACACCAGTTCATGAATTAATTAATTTGTCCCTATAGTTTTTTTTTTTTTTTTTTTTAGTTTCTATTGGCTGCACTGATGCACTTATGGATTGTTTTGCTCAATCAGATTTCAGTCTTTTTTTGTTGCTATCTCAGTTTGTGGAGATGAACTGAGCAGCTTAAACTGAAAAGCAAATGAAAAAGTCTGTATCTTTTCATCTGTATATTAATCTTTATTTAATGTTTACCATGTGTATTCTTTTACTTGCTTTTGTGGTTGCTGCTGTAGCATAAATGTCTCATTTGTTTGTCAAATAAAAGGTTTTCTATCTATCTATCTGTGTATCTATCTACCCATCTGTGTATGTGTATCTATCTACCCATCTGTGTATGTGTATCTATCTACCCATCTGTGTATGTGTATCTATCTACCCATCTGTGTATGTGTATCTATCTACCCATCTGTGTATGTGTATCTATCTACCCATCTGTGTATGTGTATCTATCTATCTATCTATCTATCTATCTATCTATCTATCTACCTATCTATCTATCTAATCATTCATATTCTGCCTAGCATTTTTTATCTTGTATTTTGTATCCTTCTCTCATTGCATTTTTAATTTTTACATTTTAGTCATATATACTTTATCTCTATTTTATTGTACTTTCTTGCTTTTTATCTCGTTATATCGTATTTCTATTGCACCCCCTCCCCCGTGTTTATACGGACAATTGTAAAAACACATTTCACTGCACGTTGTTGCAAAATAATGCGTAACGGACAAATTAAATTTGAATTTGATTTGAATATCTATCTATCTATCTATCTATCTATTTATCTATCTATCTAATAAAGTCCCTTAATAAAGTCAGCATTCTTTGATCATTTTATTGGCTCAAAAACAGGTAATAACCCTTAAAACAAAACGTCCTGTGAGATTCCATAAACGTGTGCATTTATTAAAAACTGGTATGAAACGTATATACAGTAATACGTTTAAATTTGGACGGTAGATCAGATTTACAATACTTTGAGAGAAAATCCAGAGTTAATATGAAAAACTATTTTTCTTTAAACCAGATTTATCTCATATTCCCCCAATTTTTACATGCACACTTTACATCTCTCTCAATTCCTGCGTCAGTCTCAACATTGAGGACATATGGAAGAGGCTCCTGATACGCTGCTAGGCTGGAAGAATGCTAGTTATTTCACCTTAAGCACACTTAAATGTCACAGCCAATTTATTTCATACGGCTCGCTCAGCTAATTTGTGATGCGCTATGTAAAGAATGCCGACCAAGCCATCAACACAAAAGCGCTCTGCCGCTATCAGAGCCGACAAACGCACTCAGAGATTTGGAGTCCACAAGCCCTATGAAGTGCTCACGTTTGATGTGGCGCTCTAACCTGTACCAGATGGACTACATCGATTCCATAGACTTGGCAATGGAAACATCATTCCAGAATAACTGTTAAACAGTTGCTGTAAATACAGCATGAAAATTCACACTTTCTCATTCGAGTGATTTGAGTTCTACTTTAAGACTCCACTAGCAACAGGATACACTGCGACAAACCGACAAAGAAACGTGATATAAATACAAAACATAACGATGTGAACATGACAAACACCTGGGATGCAAACGAGACAATTACAGTGATCGGACTAGACAGAGCGTGACGAAAAACAGCTGATTTACAATAGATCGTGATAGCATGTGGATGGCGTGAATAAGACAAGATGGCGGCGACACGGTGACCTTCCAACATAAAAGTCTGTGAACATTACAACATAAAAGTTCTGACCTGCTCTAAGTAATACCTCTAGGAAATACTTTAGGGTGAAAACGATGGAATCAGATTAGTGCCAGAAATCCAAACAAAAACAGACGAAAAATAAAATAAAAACGTAATTGACAACTCTTCTCAACCCATAAAAAACGTTCCAATAAAAAAGGCTTTCATGAATAAAAAACATTGTTATTCCTAATAAATTAAATAAAACAAACGGAAGAAAATGTGTATTAACGTTACAACATTAAGCAACTCAAAGACGGTGAAGCTCAAACTCCGGATAAAAGATAAAAGGATAAAATAATCCAGATAAAAGGTCTCGACTGGTCCACAAACTGAGTCTCAAACTGGTTTTGTGAGGCAATAGCGCTACCCACTGCCCCGCCGTACCTGTAATGGGATTCAAATTGTCTTGGATTAAAAGCACCCAATAAAAACAGGAACTTTCACAACAAAACTCAAAATAGACTGAGAATTGTGTTCTCAATTGCATTTATGATGTGGTGGAGAATGACGTAGTGTCATGATCGGTTTTAATTTTAGCGTGTTAAGTATGCTAAAAGTATGTGCAATGGGACCAAACTGGAAGAGAAGGAGAAATGAAAACAAAGTTGAAAACAAACAGCAAACAAAACTAGTATTGATTATTAATAATTCACACTTATCACAAAAGAAATGCAACAAAAACTTCGTTTTAATTATTAACGTTTCTGGCTCTAAAATACTTTTTTTCTTTATTGAACAAACCTAATTTGTGACTCGTTTCACCTTGATATCATTTTACTTGAAAGATTCTACTAGTGGATTCTACTTTTACTAGTGGTCAGGACTTCACATCCCAAGATCCTTTGCTCTCCAGTCAGACTCGCACGTGCGCAGAGCAATTGTTACAGGCTCAGGCCTGTTTCAAGCTCTCTGTTTATCTGAAGCTGTGTGAAGAGGAAGGTATAATATCCCATATTTGAAAATGATGATTAAATATACACCCCATGTTTTTGAGCGTCGAAAACTTGAAAAAATGGGTTCTTATATTTGTGCAAATACGGTAAACCTATATAATATTGCGGACTATAGACAACACTATAGTCACAATATAACTTTTATAACTATAGTCCTATGTAACAATATATTGTATACAGTACATGAGGCAACAAAAACAGACTTGAAAAAACTTTGAAGGAAATGCACCTTTGAAAAGTGTGTTCCGTATTTATCGTGGTGTTTGACTAAAGACGAAGTAATTTTGACTTCCTAGCAGTTGGCGTTATTTAATGCCGTGCAGTTTGCTTCCACATCACACATGACCCAGATCTCCTCAGCGCGTCAGCTCAGATCACTCTCCCGCCCGCGTCCTCGAGTAATAAAGACGGAGATTTGAGGAATTTAACTAAAGACGGTTAAAGACGCACTCACGCAGAGCACAGCTAATGGCTGTTCCAACATCTTAGTTAACACCTTGTGTCCACCGCAGAGCCGCAGCGGGAGCCGAGGGCGCTCGAGATGACGGGCTACTCACACTTGACCTCATTTAGTCTAAACGGGAAAGATGATTGTCTCCAGCAGGGGGTGGAAGACTCCGAAGCCCCCGCCATCTAGTTTGGAGCAAATATTTGGGCTCCTACCTGCTCGGGACAGGGAGAACGTCTCATTCGGCAGGACGGCGGTTTTCTCAGCGGGTGATTTAAGCGGGTGATCAAACATGTCTGGGACCCGACGGAAGCCTGTTAAATGGCGGTCCGCTGAGATAAGAGCGGCACTACCTCATCGCGGCGGGCTCGAGGAACAAGCACAAGTCCTCCTCCGAGACGCATTTGGGCTTGTGATTCCAGCAGTGGATATGAGGAGAATGTTGATCTGCCGGGCATTAGCTTAGGTGTGGCCTTGAGCGTCCGGCTGAAGCCTTCAGTGGGCGAGAGCTTTATTTCAGGTGCGTAATTGGACTTCTGGCTTTTATGGTCTCGTTTGGCGTGAAGTGCTTGTGCACAACTGCGTCTGTGAAGGTTATGTCCAAGCCTGAGGATTCCGCCACGGCGCAATCTGAGCCCACGTGAGATCGAGCCACGTCAACCGAATCTCACAATGTGGGGAGCGCTTCGGAAATCATGAATCCCAAGCAGGAAAAAACACAAAGCCCTCGGACACCCTGTAACCACAGGATCTACTCACACACACAACGCTGAAGGATCGAGATGTTTTTTACGTTTATATTCATACTCGGATGGGTTAAAAGCAGAGCCCCAATTTCGATATGGTTTGCCATACTGACAATCTCAATCTCAATCTCCCTCTACTCGACTCCCGTGTGGTTTATTTATGTTGACACTGTCGAGTGAACAGAAACATTTGGGATTTTTTGTGAATTTAAACACTGATTTAACGACGTCGTGGAACATTCGGTGATTGGTGTAAATGCCACGGTGTTTCTTCATGGCATTTGAAACAAATTAATTCTATTCATCGAGCTGATTTTGAGCAAATCATTCCAGTGAGCGAGCAGTAAAACGGAAAAATCTTTATAAATTATTCACCGTTCCACACAATTCCTCCTGTACGTATAGCAGTATGTTAACATGTTGGAAACACAAGACATTTGCATTTAGATTTGTCCATTTTGCCAACCTTTTCATCCCACTTGTGCATTCAAGATCATGTTTTGCCTACAAATCGTCCCCGAAACATTGTTGAAACCAGCACCGTAATCTACAGCTTAAAATGTATATCGCAAACCCTCATAAATGTTGAGGAGCCATTGTTGTAAGTGTGTTATGTCAGACAGTGTTGAACAATCCACATATAACACTTATTATATTTGTACACTCTGAGTTTGAGTGAGCTAAAATCGAGGAAAAAAGTAGATTAAATGACCTACTACAAGACTTTCAGTAATATTTAATTCCCGTAATTGACTCACCGATCTGTCATTCGTGTTGTTCCGGTCAGCTGTTGTTTATCTGTCGGTTTAATGTGCGTGTGTTAGAAATGGCAATAAAAGACGTTTGTTTTCGTCCTTGAGTGGTGACCCCTGACCTCTGATGGAGCCGGAACAATACGCCCACACTCCTGCTGTGCTTCCTGGTCCGGGGTCAGATACGTGGGTTGGGAAAGAGAGGAAAAGAGTGTCTGCGGATGAGTGAACCTCCCAGCATATTCAAACTCTTTCTAGAATCGTCTAGCTTCGCTTTACTAAATACTTAGATCCCATCTTTCAGTTTTGATGATGTCTTAAAGTTATAATCTAAAACATAATTTTGCTTTTTGAAAATTGACAAAATGCAAAAAGGAGACATTATATGAGTGATAGTATTAACATGTCTACTCATATGATTACTTTCCCGGAAAAAATTAACTACTGAATTTAATCTGAATGAAAAATGGAAACCAAGTATGAATAAATAAAACAAAAAATTAATTGGGGTACAAAAAGCACAAAATAAAATTATGGACCAAAACGATTCTGAAGAATTTGATGGAAAGAGCATTAGACCAAAGCAATTCACAAAAGGTAACAAAAACAATGCTGAAAAGCGAGAGAAAAACAAATGCAAAAATAAAAGCAATACGAAATAAAAACAATAAAATAAATCAATCATAAAAGCAATAAGAGAAAAAAATAAAGCAAAACAACACTAGAAAGTAAAAGAAATTGTGAATAAAAAATAAAGCAAAACAACACAAGAAAGTAAAAGAAATTGTGAATAAAAAATAAAGCAAAAATGGAAAAATGTAGAGCAAAAAAGTGTAATGAAAGAAAAAACTATATTGGAAGGAAACCCTGTGTACCAAAAATGTAAAAATGAATAGAATTCCAGCAAGACCAGAAAAGGAAGAAAGACAGAGCGAGAGAGACAAACATACAGACAGACAGACAGAAAGATTAAAAAGAAAAAAAGATAGAAAGAAAGAAAGAGTTTAATCTTGAAGTGTTTTTATTCTTGAAGATTGAAGTCCAAAACATAATTTTGCTTTCTGAAAATTGAGAAATGTATAAAGTATGAATAAACTAAATCAATAAATAAGCTAAATAACAATAAAAACAATAACAAAACTATGAAGAATTTGATGGAAAAATCATTAGACCAAAACAATTCACAAAAGGTCAAAATAAATGAAAAAACAAACTAAATAAAAAATGTACATTGAAAATTGTGGTACAAAGGACGAAATACAAAAGCAAGAAAGCAATCATGAAAGCAAAAGCGGAAATAAAAGACATAGGCAAATAGACAAAGACAAATAAAAGAAAATAAATTATTAATAAAACAAAGCAAAAATAGCAAAATAAAGAGCAGAACAATAGTGAAGAAAAAAAAACAATATATTAAGATAACCATGTGTACCAATATGTAAAAACAAACATCCATCAAGACCAGAAAAGAAAGACAGAGACAAACAGACAGACAGACAGAATAAACAGAAAGAAAGGAAGAGCTGAGAGTTCAGACAAACACCTTATGTTTAAGAAATAATATTCCATCATCTGTTGTTTGGCTTTATTGAAATAAAGTGGATGATCAGGGAGAACATCAGACCAAAGCAGCCCACAGCTCTCATTACCATTGCAAATAGAGAGAAGACCTGCTGAACATCTGCTAGGCCGATTCTCCACCCACCAGCAGCACGTCCCACTGGACTCGCCCAACTATTGATAACCACAATTACCCCGTTCATAAGGAGGTTCCTCCCGAGATACTCCAGCATTTAGAGACGCCAATCCCCCCCCGCACTAAAACAAGGGCTTGTGATGAAAGTATTAGGACAGTAATGATGCCGAGGAATGATTTCCCCTAGGAGATCAGATCTATCGCCAGGGGGTGGAAGAAGACCCGAGGGATCCAGTCAACACCAAAGACTCCAAATGAGTCTTTCAGCGGAGAGGTGGAGGCCATTTTAGCACAAGAAGCATTCGGTTCGCTCTTCTGATTCTACATTCTCGGGTTGGTAGTGGAGGAAGAGGTATTACACGAGCGCGAGCTGATGGTGATGTTGTGTTAGACGCAACAGGGTGTGTCAAGGGTTAAAAAGGGAGCGAGGAGAGCTGAAAAAGTGCTGGATCAATAGTGTCTTCAAAAATTAATCTGCTGCCTCGCACCCGGGACTCGCTGCCAAGGTTTGTGAAAAGTAAGGCAATAAGCGCTCGGAATATCAGAGCAGCTCTCGACACTTCCCTTTCTGGGATTGGATCTCGGCCTCGGCGAGAATGTTTGAGCCAGAGAGAAGCCAGTATTTCACACTGAGATGGAGAAACTCTTCATATGAGGCCTAAAAAAGTGCCTTATCATAGAATGATAACACTTACAATCACATAAAATGTTGCAATATGCTACATTGTACATTTTTGCACCGTTACGTTACAATGTATCTAGGAGTACAGTAACCAATGACGCTGGTGCAAATGTTGGTGTAGTTAAAGTCTACACCATCGGCCACGCCCATTGTTTCAAAAAATACAAACAACTTTGTAAAAAAAAAAGTACAAAAAAACGCTGTGAAATTAGAGAGAGAGAGGGGGGGGGGGGGGTTAAAGAAGAAAAATGTCCATTGTTCATCTGTAAATCAGTCTCTCAACTTCAAAACCTGCTTCAAAACTTCAAAGCCTTAAAAAATAGACGAGATGTCATTCCAATGTTTTTAGTGTGTAAAAATAGGTAACATAAATAAATAAATAAATAAATAAATAATAATAATTAAAAATGTCACATAGTGTTTAACAAATTCAGCTAGTGCTTTATCACTATGGAAATCTTAATAACGAAAAATAGCATGCATGCTAAATAAATACTATTATTAATACTCAATAAATAACATTAATACCAAAAAAGTGGTTTCAGACTTTTTCTTTTTATTGGGCTTTTGTTTTTTTGTTTTTTTTTTAAATCAAAGAATGTTGTTGGACGGATGGTGAAACAATGGAAGGATGAATGGATGGATGGATGGATGGACGGACGGACGAACAGATTATTGGATGAATAGACGGACACATTTTTAGATGGATGAAAGGACAAATGGTTTGTTGGTTGGATGGATGGATGGACCAATGGTTATTAGGCTGGATGGATGGATGGATGCATGGATGATGAATAGACAAACAAATGGTTGGTTGAATGGATGGAAGGACAAATGGTTGGTTCGTTGATTGGATAGATGGATTGAAATATTGATTGATTGATTGATTGATTAACTAATTGATGGTTGGATGGATGGATGGATGAATTATGTACATTTTTTCTCAATGGGTGAAACAAGTAGATCCAGAAAAGAACAAGTGACGAAACCACCGGCAGAAAAACAAAGAAATTCAACAAAGGTTTTGAGATCATCGGGCCAATTTCATACAAAAAGCAGTGTAATTTCAAACGACCACAGCACCATCCACGTCATCAACGCTACCTAAAACAAACAGAAAGGACTTTTTGCTTAAGCATTTGCAATCCGTGCAGCAAGAAGCTACGGAAGCTTTTCTTCCAGCAAGAGCAGGGCTTTTCTGAAAGCTGATGGATTTTGCTGCGTGTCAGTGGGAACACAACAACAACAGAAGGCCGGAGATGACAATGCATCGTGTCCGGCGGCACCACATTAAGCTACAAGACGCAGAAAAGTGTCTCTTTACGCTGAAGTAATGGCTCTTTATCACAGTGGGTCTTACTCACTAATGTTCTCCAGCTTCATCTCTGCTCCTCTACAGATGGA
>MU204312.1:323468-344859 GCA_017309775.1 Paedocypris sp. Pulau Singkep
CTGATGGATTTTGCTGCGTGTCAGTGGGAACACAACAACAACAGAAGGCCGGAGATGACAATGCATCGTGTCCGGCGGCACCACATTAAGCTACAAGACGCAGAAAAGTGTCTCTTTACGCTGAAGTAATGGCTCTTTATCACAGTGGGTCTTACTCACTAATGTTCTCCAGCTTCATCTCTGCTCCTCTACAGATGGACATCTGCCTTCAAGTGATGATCTTCACCTGATCTATCAAATATGACCTAATAATCTCTACCTGATCTTTCACGTTCGCCTGCCACCCTACTTGAAGAAATAGAGTTTCAAACTAGCGTCTTTGCTCTTTTACAGTTACAAAGCCAATTACTATGATGTCTGGACAATGTCTGGACAATAAAGAGAAGCAACCGAATCAAAGTTCATTGATTATTCATACGATTGAAAAATGTGTTTGATCTGAACGCTTTGTTAATCTGCCCTCACTGTTGTCTCTCCATAAATCATTTAAGCTTTCAACTTTACACATTTTTTTTCAGTTCATTTTATATTATTTTCAACAATTGTCCTGCAAAAAAAAGTTTACACGTGCTGTCTGTGTAAAGGAGGTTACAATGTAGTATGTTAAATAAAGTATTTTAACATGAATGTGGCAAAAGATTCAAATACTTCTTGTTAAATAGGCTGTTGCTTATACGTGATATTCATGCTGTACAGTAATATAACTTATGTTAAACGGTTGTATTTAACACTTTTAATACGTAACATTAACAGCCTGCATTTTAACCCTAATTTAAACAATATTCTTTAAAAAAATGTATGTAAATGTAATGTAAAATGTTTTTATTTCGTTTGATTGTGTATTAAACCCTACATTTTTATTGTATGTGTAAAAATGAATATTATGCAAATCTGTGGTTTGGAGGAAATAATTCCAGTGATCTTTATTAATACATATGAAAAATGATAGAACTAAAAAATGATAGATGTTAACATACTAAAAAATGATAGAACACCTGTTCAGATGCTCTTTAATCCAATAGAAATAATAAAACTATTCAGACATCCTTGGTGGTAAAGGAAACCTAAAAATAAAGTAACACTGTTTGTTTATGTTGGTGTTAATCTATTTAAGCTATTGTTAATTTATGTTTAAGGTTTAAATTGTGATTGGTATGGCTGCATTATAATTTAAAGAGTTGTGGGAAAAGTGCTCTGGCCCTTTAAGGGGAAAGACGCAACGGCTAATGCTAACTCTTGATTTGGGAATAAATACTACGTTCGAAATCCATCGTGTGACTCGTTTATTTGTGAAGCCTCACGCCAAAGAGAGACTAGAGTCAGAAGAGCCGCTCTTATATGAGAGCTGAGACGAAAGTGTGTGTGTGTGTGTGTGTGTGTGTGTGTGTGTGTGTGTGTGAGGGGAGCAGCCAGCACGAGACGAGCGGCCAGCAGAGTGATACTCATTTGTCCGGCTTGTGCCGATTTCTGAGAGATTTATTTAGTTCACGTCAAAAATGTTCATTTAAATACCGCGCTTGTGTCTCTGCTGTTTATTTTTGTGAGATAGGGTGAAATATCCGCGCACTGTTCTGAGTAAAATATTTTCTGTTTCGGTCGACCGCGAGTATAAGTCGAGCCCCCCACTTTCAGCCCGAATATTTAAGGAAAAATCCTCGACTTATAGTCGATTAAATACGATATATATATATATATATATATATATATACACACACACATTTTCAGTGAGTGACGTAGACTCCAAACTCAGATGACGGTGAAACGAAGGGGTTTAATGGAGGCAAACACAAGAGGGAAACACCACGATACACACACTGGAATACACTTGGAGACGAGGAGACGAGGAGACGAGGAGACGGGGCTCGGAAGTCAGCTCGGGAATCCTTGGAAACGGAGATCTCGGGATGACTAGGAACATCGAGGAACAGCAAAGTCTGTGGAAACTACTGGAACACTTGGAATGCAGGTAGGTCACGGAGGGTCTGAGAGTTCACACGAGGAAGTGCTGACGACAACAAACGAAGGAAGACACACTGAAGAGAACTAAATAGGGCAGGTGATTAACAAACCGCACGAGACAGGTGTGCGCGACAAACGAGGAGACAAGACAAGGGGCGGAGTCCGGAGTGTAACGCACATCATATATTACTACTCTTATAAATGCACTTAGTTTGTAGGCAACTACACACAGCGAAAGTTATCTCCCTTTAACAGACAAACTAATGGTTTACTAATGGAAAAAGTCTGATAAATTGGAAAAAACAAAGAGAAAATGATAATAATACCGTACTTACGCAAATATAAGCACCCCATGCTTATATTTCAAATTTTTGACGCTCAAAAACTTAAAAATTCCCGTAAATATAAGCCCCCATTGTTCCGTATTTCAAGTCAGGAACAATCACAAACAAACAAAAAAGCGTCGTCTTTTTACAGCATAGGCAGACGTACATACAGTATAAGCTTTTATTGGCTCATTAACAAAAATAAAGAAACATTAGTCAACACTTAAAGGGGACAAAATAGCACTGGAAGTAGTAAGATTAAACTAACTATAATCATTAAAAGTACAACAAACAGAAACTACAAACCACGACCAGTTAGCTTAGCTTAGCACTAACAAACGGGCAGAAAGAGTCAAAACAGTCGAAAATTAAGAACACGGGCAAAAAGTGTTCTGATAAAAGTTCTGCTCGGCCTGCTAATGGGATAATAGTTCTTCACTTTGATTCTCTTCACATAGCGTCAGATGAACAGAGCGCTCGATGGGCTTCTTGCAAAAAAACTTTTTTTTTGTGCCTTTAAAATTCAGGGGCGTGCTTATATTTGAGGGGTGCTTATATTTGTGCAAATACGGTTAAATTGTTTGACTTTAGCTTTATTGTGACTCAAAAAAAGTCCGAGTGGAAAAATTTGTGACTTGGTTTTTTCCTCAAGAAGCATCTGTGAATTGAAAGTGTTAAGATTGTGATTGTGTATTTCCCCCAAAATGCAGACTCATAACCACACAAACGCAGTATTGGTTGTTATTTTGTTCGTGTAAAATCCTATGAAAACTAAATCTTCATTTAGACTTTGAAAGAATTCGAAAACCAAAGGCTCGTGGTGTCAGATGCGATCAGAGGTTCCTCTGCTGAACTTTTGCCTCCTGTCTGCATTTGGAGTTGCCAGGTTGTAAAGTTCCTATAAAATCACAGAAAGGATGCTGTTACCTGCCGTCTGCTGTAGTCCACAGGCTTAACCGACGTCCTGCGTGTCAGGAGTGTCAGTTTCAATTGTTTTCTGACACGGAGTCAGACACGCGTCCAGTTCTAATCCCATCTGAAGTTGTTTCTGACGGGATGGATTGGGATGATCTTTCCAGAGTGATGGACTTGCCAGAAGTTTCCCTCAGGTCCCTCTCTAGCAGCTTTATTTCTTTCATAAAACCAGGCAGATTTATCTATTATTAACTCTGCACCTCATCGCAGCTACATTTTTATGTATTGCTGAGACGGGGTTAAATGATTTTCAGTTAATTAGCTTGCCTCCAGGTTATTGATTTTCCTTCACCAGACGCTGGAGCCTCCGAGCAGCCTGGACTGGCTTTCTGATCATGTCTGAGAAGACGCGCTGCTGTGGTCGGAGAGAGATTCTCTAGATCTGGGAGCTGAGAGGCTTTGGAAGGTTGAGGTTCTCCGGGCTTAGAAATGAGAATCCTACTGTAATAAAGCATTTAAATCGCTTGAGTTCTGACTCCGATGAAGGGAAAGTTTGGTGAGACAGAATGACAGGAGCAGGAGACTTGAAGGTCCACACACAAGACCAAAAAAAATGATTTTGTTGGGAGAACCTTGCTTCAACCACATGTTTCTGTTACAATCACTGCAACTTTACCTTGATGGTCTGTAAGCGAAACTATGTTTTTGCTCTCTGTGCGAATACAGTTGCAATGACAAGTCCTAATAGAACTTTGTCATTTAAAAACTGTTAATCGGTTAACTATAGTGGAAAGAAGAATTAATAATTGTATTGTAAGTACAATTGTAATAAGTGTAAATAAATCAAGAAAACCATACTTTAGTAAAACAAGATATATCTTAATGTAAATATTACTCCACTACAAGTTACAAGTCACCAATTCCAAGAAGACATGACTAAAAGGTAAAATATCCCATTTTGAAAGAACTTAAGTATTTTACTTACTTATTTAGCTGATAAATAGCATCCAATACCTTCAGCATCCTGCAGATGCCGATATCACTCCTTCCAAGAAATTAATTGTTAATTCATAGTAGCGCACAATCACAATGTAACAAGCAGTAAGGGTCTATTTAAATATAGTGGAGTACAGAAAGAGTACAGATACTTAATCAAAAACGTCATCAAGTAGAGAGTAAAAGTTGCTTATATTGTTGATGTGCGAAAATGTAAAAGTGAAAAAAAAAATGTACAAAGTAGCCAGAAATATGTAAGTAAAGTAACAAATTAATCCTAGTAATCTCAGTGATGGTGTGAAGCACGTTTGCTCTTGTATTTACAGTAGATGTCTACGCGCTGATCAATGATGATGTTTAATTCAATCCCAAATCGAAATCTAGTTTATATAAAGTTTATTAAACACTGCTGTTCAACTGCTTCACTAAATGATTTAAGAAGATCCCTACCACAATATATGCAGTGAAAACTCGCTCAGATCCTTCTAGCACACGACCAGCTTATTAAAACCTTTTGAAAGAAGCTTTTTAAATGCTCCGACCAAATTCCTTTGTTTTAATTCAATCTTTTAAAAAATCTTTTAAGTTGAGTATTTTTTTCTTCTGGGAAAATGTAACAGGTCATGCAGTTTTATTTATTAATGCACTTTTCAAGACACGTTTTCTTGTTCCAGTCTTGTCTTGTATCTTGTTATGTAACAAAAAAAAAAAGCGAAAAGGCCTTAACATTGTTGCAGTCTTTTCCCTGTGGTATCGAAAATGGTATCGAGTATCGATACTTTCTTTATGTATTGTTTCGAAGTTGAACACTAATCTAGACGAGCTTCGTGTCCATCAAAATGATCTGCAGCAGCTACTCTTTCCGTTCGCGACAACCGATGGCACATGATGGCTGACTCTCGTCCGAGTCTATTCTCTGCCTCATCAATGTTTCAGCTCTGAGTAATGAAGTGCTACGTCTTGAGGTCTTGCGCACAGCTGTTCCCGCGCCCATCTCAGCCTCACATGTGCCGCCATGTGACAGTGAAGCATGGTGACGCATGACTTAAACAGAGGTGGGCTCTCTGACAAACATAAATTATGTTAATAGAATGAAATAAAAAACACTTTATTCCAAAGGTTTCAGTAGTTTGAGACGTCAGGATGATCTAGTGTGCTACCTGCTGGGAAATCTGAGCTTAAGTCAGGCCGCTAAAATATTAAAACGAGAAATTTGTGCAAGGTGAAAAATGGCCGACTCGAAGCGAGTGTCCCGTGCGGACCTTTTCCGCCCTCGGTTAATTGATTGAGTCGCCAAATATAGCTGCTCACAGAAGGGCGCTGATGTTCCACTCGCGCAGGACGGCGTTAACCAGCCTCTCAATGGGCACATTTCCACGGGGCCCGTCAATGTTATCAGACTCCCAAAATATAATTGTTCAAATTCGAGAGAAGTTGATTAACTCCCAACGTTATTACGGTTATCTGCAGGACTCTTTCTACAAACAACATTGCCTTTCATTATGCCCCGATTGAAAAGCATGGAAAGACGTTGGCATCAAATGGGAGAAGGTCCCACTGCTACCTCAACGTTGCCCGTGATGGAATTAACCCGCGGTAGAATATTAATTGAACGATTCCATTGTTGCACTGGCAAACTGCCAATGGATTGGTCCTTCCTTGTCGTGCTCCTCGGACTTGCAAAGGGAATGGGATTTTGTTAATAAGCGATGGAGAGAAGAAACGGAGGTGGGCGACAAGCAAAGCGAAGAGGAAAGCAGTGCTTGGTCTGGTCACGGCGTTCAATTACAGAAGCCGAAAGGATGAATCAATAGCATTTAAATTGCTTATGGTAATCACCAGCAATCCAATCACTAAGATCAGCATAGGATATCTGCTGACCCCAGCCAAACCCAACGGCCTCGTCGCCGCCTTTCACAAATTCTCCCACCCAAATGCGTGTAAAGGTCAATCTATCCAACGCACAGCCTGATTGGTCAGGGCGTTTCCTCTGACAGTCAGACCAGCTCTGGTCATCTCTCAGCGAGACACTGCAGGAGGAAAGGTGCGACTTCAAAACTTCCCAATGAGATGTCGGTCTGTCTGCAGAAACCCCCTCGATACGTCCGTGATCGATTGCACAGTTTCACTAAATCTCAATTCAATGCGTTGAATGTCATTGTAGCGTTTGGAATTTCAAGCACACAGGAGATTCCCTGCCTCCCGAATGGAAATGGCCTCCAGCGTTCTCACCAGGCCACAACGCAAGCTCATGTGAAAATATGTGGCACCACGTGACATCAAGACGACGGTGTTCTTCAAAGAGCTTCGTAAATACTCGGATGATGTAAAAATGTCTCCTAAATGCCATTTGACCACAAGTCGTAATGTGTGTGTGTCTTCATTGTGTGTGTGTAAATTCACTGATTGGTTAAATGCAGAGCAAAATTTCCAAATTGACAATCTCACACTTTTTCTTTGGTCTCATGACGGTCACACACCGACTGTAGACAACACTTAGGTTGATATCTAGGACAGTTAGTGTAGTAGGGTGAAAATGAAAAAACGTTCTTTTAAAAGTGAAAGTTCAAATACCATACTGTAAAAACCACTGTGTAACCATTACATTACAAATTACAAGTCACCAATTACACAATTACACCAATTACCAACCATAATACATCACTGGCACCCGCCACTTTACTCCTCTGTGCAATAAGCAAATTTAGCCTTTTTCTTATTAAATTCAGTCATCTTGGTTTTTTGTATATTTATTGAAACATTTTATTGCCTTCATTTTAGACGTATATATCTTGAGACTTTCATTTTGATTGTTCATTCCCTTTTCTTGCACCAAACAGATTAGTATTCCCATTTTAACCGTGTGATACAATGACAATAAAGGCATTCTATTCTATTTTAATAAATTCCATGAAGACTTGAGTCTAAAAGTATCCAATTTTAAAATAACTTGGGAATTTTAAATGTACTGAATTTAGGCAAGAAAAAAAACCACACCAAGATGGTGAAAAATCAAGAAACTCTTTATTGATGTTTTTTTTTTCAAATGTAGAAATTAATTGTTAATTAAAATAAATTCAACACCTCTATGTTTCAAAATGGCAGAAAAAAATGATGGAAAAAAGAATAAAGTCAGTCTCAGACAAACTCAAATGTGCAGAAAAGTGCCACCGCTAATTCTCGTTTACGTAATTTGGCTCATAAATAAAAAGTACCTTCAGCACCCTGCAGATGGCAATATCACCTCATCCACCCAAAAAATTAAAGAGTAAAAATTCAATCAAAAATGTAGTCATGTAGAGTAAAAGTTGCTTATTTTTTTTATTTCTTAAGTACAAAGTAGCCAAAATACTCAAGTAAAAGAAAGTAATTTTTACTCAAGTACAAGTACAGAGTAAGAGTCAAGCATTACAAGACAAGGCCGTCTTACGTCGCGTCAACACGAGTCAATGACTGAAATTACGGCACAGAAACTCGCAAATCCACCGTTTGAAAGTGCGTATGAACGACTGATGAAGCCCGAACCAGAGCGCGGCGTCATTGGAGAAAGGTTACCAGGCCATGTGCTCAGGTGGACCGTCAGCGTCCGGCGCATCTCCTGAAATGTCTAGTCCAGCAGATAGCGTCGGGTGCGGATTGCACGGGCTCAAACTCAAATTGATTTATATTGCACCGTGTCGCCTATAAGTCGGATCCCAGCTAAGCATTCATTAATTTTTCAGGAGCCGTGGAGCCATTGTGTGATATAAATCTCGGCTAAACCTTGATACTGGCCCACGCTTTGACTTTGATGTGCGGCCTAATTAAGCGTCCGTACAGCTAACGAGTCTCACAACGAGGCGGTGGGAAGATCTGAGTAATATATGTCAGCTGTAACGCAGCAGTGCGGGGAAGAGCGGAACATCTGTCTGTCATCAGCACCGCCCGCCATGACAAACGTCTGTCCGGTTGAAAAGATCCGCTCCGGACAAGACGTACAGAAAGCCAATCAGCACAAAGGGAATGACGTTCTCCATGTCGTTCAGATGGCATTAAAAAAATAAATTACTTAAGTAACCATTACGTTACAAATTACAAGTCACCAATTACACCTTAAATACTGTGCGTGGTATTTTATATATATATATATGTATATATTAGGGCTGTCAAACGATTACATTTTTTTAACTAGTTTTTCTTAACTTCCTCAACCAAATTAATCGTGATTAAATCACAAATAATAATAATAATAATTTATTATTAATAATTCTTTAGTATTAACAATTATTAATAACATGAACAAGTATAGAATCTTGTAATATTGAATATTGAAGTGTAAAATGCAAATTAATGTAAACTCAACACAAAATAAACACTTGTTTAAATACTGTAATATACCGTTTTGACTAAAGAAAACAATGAGTAAGCCGGTCATAATAATTAAAAAAGAAAAGTAATTTATTTGGAGAATAAGAGACAACGGATGTGTATTTGTATTTTGTATAAAAGACTGATCACACATTTTCATCTAAAGAAACAAAAGTCCGACATATCGTCTGAGAGACTGTGAATAATTGAATTGCACTCTATTCTTTCTAGAAGTGCGCTGTGATTTCAGCTTTGCAAAAAACTGTACAAACAATACTGAATGGCAATACTCAATAAAATTTGAGGCGATTAAACACATTTCATTAATCGCATGAGTTAACGCGTTAACTTTGACAGCCCTAATATATATAATAACCAGATGTGTCCAGTAATAACGTTCTAATGTATTTTTACTTAAGTAGAAAAGTTTGTTGTGATTGGATGAGACGTACAAACATGACACGTGTAGCACGAGTACCAGTCCTTTCACATTTCAGGATTTCAGGCGCTTGGCTTTGCAAACACAGAAACGGTCTCGTCCCAAACTGAGCCGCGTCGGCCAAATGCCTTCTGTGGGTGGACCAGTGGTTATTGATCACACAGCGAGGTTCAGCGGTTCCTCATCTGACCGCCCTGTGAAACGCTTGGCTTGACTGAAATATTGCGCACCCTGGAGTCGGGCACAGACCCAAAACGAATGGAAAAAAACGAGCCTTTACAGCATATGCACGACCTTGGGGCTAAGTGCTAGTATTTACTGTGTCACCGAGGGGGAAGAAGCTAAGTGATGGTCCGGCCTCACCTTGATGCGGACACAAATTCATCGTGTGCTCAAGAGGGATGCAAATTCTTCAAATTGGCCTGGTGAAATTTGAATTTCTGAACCTTTGAATTTCGAACACACGGATGATTCCTATTCGCCAGGCCCAATCGCCCATGTAATACAGGATTCCTTCTCACCTCAAATTGCATCTTGATTGGAAAGATTCGATCTACTCACAGGCTTTGTGCAGCCACGTGCTTGGAAACACACAGAGACATCACGTTTTATGCCTCTGCAAATTACCGGAAACACTTTAAATTATGTAAAATTATTGTCATGGTAACTAGTCGGCTCTACACAGCAGGATATTCGGATTGTTCATTCTGCCAAGAGTTTTATTTTCGGCTCTGGTGAGAGTTTACGTATAACACAAAAACTGAGGCTAGTGTGCTTATGTAAGTTTTTATATCGCATCGTGTAACGTGGTTACAGTAGAGGTTGGATGTGTACATACGCATGTCACGGTTGATTAGCGTAACGACGTATAATGTGTTTAGTATATAGTACATGTATAAACGCAGTTTGGGCTTGAAGACATCGCCCTCTAGTGTCTAAAAACACAATCTCTATTTTTTACACGTTTATTTATAACATTCAAGTAAAACAAAATGTCACATTAATGTAACTCTCGTCACAATGCTATACTTTCTAGCATAAATGACAATATAATTTGTATCACTGTATATTGTCTGTAATCATTTTCCTGTATTACTGTCTATTAAGCTGTTGCTATATGCTGGATGCTATTTCTCCACTGTATCATTAAATCTGTTCGACATTTTGTAAGTTAAGAATGGAATGTTTTGACGAAGATTAGTAAAAAACCAAAACCAAAGGCCAGTTCAAAATTAACTAGTGTATTTAGAGTGTCAAGAGATTATCAAGTGTAATTAAACTAAAATAAAAGAGTTAACAGAGAAAAATGTTGAATCATCATTCCTGCTCAACTAGTTTTGATATACTGTACAAATGTATTCACTAATTCCAACACAGATTTAGCCTCAAACTCGAGAAGGTCTTGACATCTTCTGTTTAGGTAGATTTGTTTTAGAAAGTAGTGAATTTAGATAAAATTATGTTGTTATTTTAGGGGTGTATTGTCATTGTGAGCATCACATTATAAATTACTCATTACTTAAAAAAGACATTTAAACTTAGAAATGTTCCCAGTAGCTCGGTCTGTAGAGGTCTGAAGGATCATGGGTTTAATTCCCAGGGAAAGCGGGAATTTGTTGAATGGTAAAAAATTGTAATGAAATGTAAGTCGTTTTGGATAAATCTTTCTCGTTTTTTAATGCTATCACGATATTTCACACCAAAAGCGTATATGAGTGCGTAATTCTTACCTGAAAGTGGTTTCAGCTGTTATGAGTTATATCACTAGCAAAAAATACTGAAAATAAAAATACTATAAAGTCAACTTAAAAAGGATAATAGGGGGTTCTTCATAAAATAAAAACAAATTCCATATTTTGTCAATAGTTTAGCTTCAGAATTAAGTTGAAATGCTTTGTAGTTTTGTTAGAAATGAAAAAAAAAATGACTTACAGTGACAGTTTTTTTTTTTCACCTTCTTTCCTAATGGATTCGCAGCATATGACAGACCGGAAACAGCTCCTGGGCGTGTTCAGTTTCAGTTCCTCCAAATATTTCCCAACTAATAAACAAAGTTAGGTAAACTCTTGAAAAATGTCCGTATATAAAAAAGGCACTTCATTTTATAAGCTTTTATTTTTGTTTATTGACAATTTTTAAAAAGGACAAGGAAAAAAAAATCACATTTCCAGTAACTAGAAAAACACATTAGAGAATGAGATTATGAGATGAAGCATTTTAAAAGAGCACCAATTAAGAGATTTAAAAAAAAAAAAACGTTGTCATTAATACTGGAGTCTCAGAGCAGAAATGCGGTGCTGAGAACCCTGTAAGCCATGGAGAACGTCGCGATTATTCCAACCCCAAAGGAAAGGCCTCGACTGGGCTGCGGGAACATCATGATGTAGGACACGGTGTGGATGAAGCGCGAAGCCACAAAGATCCGGAAGTGCAGAAGAGCCGTGAAAAGATCCGGTCCAGACAAGACGTACAGAAAGCCAATCAGCACAAAGGGAATGACGTTCTCCATGTCGTTCAGATGGCACCTGGCGGAGGTGGGACAAAGTCACTGTTAGGCAAGTCACAAGTAAGTCTCAAGTCATCGCCCTCGAGTCCCGAGTCAAGTCCCAAGTCAGGACAAGCAAGTCTCGGTCAAGTCCAAGTCAATAGCTAACAAGTCTCAAGTCGAGTCCAAAGTCCTACGGTTCATATAATTCACAACGTGCCACAAAGTAATTAATACCATTTGAAAAACTACCAAATACACACCACATTAACATGATCTGTGTCCTGCATCTTTTGTGTTAAAAGATACGATGCCATTGTTGTGTTAACAGCGCAGCGGTCACATGACCAATGAAAGAACCAACAAACTATTTTGACCAAACCACAAAAAATGGGCTGGTGCTGCTCATTACAGAGTCTGAGTCTCTGACGGACTCAAGAGTTTTTTTTTTTTTCCCCAAATAAAACATTTGTTAATTTTGAACAAATTGTACACATGCTCCCGACGGTCACAAATGCGCGCAAATAATCCCAAACAGAAGTAGCGACTTTTCAAGCGAGGTGGCCAGTCTTTGCAAGTCAATAGGCGCAAGTCCAAGTGAAAGTCCAAGTTTTTTGTGTTAAAGTCCAAGTCGAGTCGCAAGTCTTTTTATATTTTGTCAAGTCGAGTCACCAAACTCGTGAATCGAGTCTGACTCGATTCCAAGTCACATGACTCGAGTCCACACCTCTGGCAGCTGGTGTAAAAAAAATTATATACCTAAAAACCAGAAGTGTATGATGTAATATTACTATGTTACTTTACTTAAGTAGAATTTTGGCTCTTTTTTTTTTTTTTTTTTTTTTTTTAAATACTTGAGTAATTATTCCCCCCCGCTTTTTACTTCTACTCCTTACTTTTAAAAAACTAGTCGCATTACTTTCAGTCCGGTTAGTTTCATTTCAGTGTTGTCATCGATCTAAAAAACTTAAATCTGGTTTCATCATCCAGACGAATGACGTCATCCGGTTACGATAAACTTGACTGTGATTGGATGAGACGTGGAAACACAATACGTGTACTACTAGCATCAGTTCTTTTACTTGAGTATTCTTAATCTCTAGCATTTATACTTCCGTGTAAGTAATGAATGTGACTACTTCTGACAGCACTGATAATAACGTTGAGAAGACGCGTTACCTGCGGACACGTTCTACGTCTGGATTAGGCTGGAGCATCTTCTTCCTCTCTTCCGCACCCTTTGAACTGGCCATCGTGGTGTCCTCCCAGTTTGAAAAGGCCTGCACATATAGCCACAATTCCCATTTTATGCTATGACCTATATCATGAGGTCACTGTACACTGATTGAACAGATCGGTCACCTTTCTGGTCACTCTGAAGTATCCGGTTAATGGAGACATTAACATCATTTTGAGGACGACTATAGTGGCATAGGTCATGAAGGCCTGGAGAACATCGTTGTTTATCAGCTCAGCCATGGTAGTGGATCTCCTGTCAAACACACACACACACACACACACACACAGCGAAATTATAACTAAAACGTTAAACTTAACGCAAACAACAACAAATGACGTGTCATTATGTGTCACGGGCAATGCAAAGCTGCTCTGAAATAGCGGATTTCCCTCATGTGCTGGAAGAACAAACAAGAGAATCAGTCCTTGCGAGAAACACACACACACACAGTCGACAATCGCGCGAATTTGAAAAGCACGTGGATTTATTTTGCTTATTCACGCGCCACCCGCAACTTCGCTTTCGCGTCGAATTCTGCACAAAGTGTAAACGCTCCGACGAGACGCGAAGTTTCAATACTCGATCCGCTTCGAATCTGACGCGCCGAGTTAATTTTCGACACATTTTGCCATCCGACAAAAGTGAGCGAAATAGCTGCACGCTTACCTGTTTGGTTCTGTCCCGTGACAAAGGTCGGTTAAATCTGTGCAAGACTAGTTATGTAAGTCGCAGGACAGCCCACTTTAACCAACGCCTGGATGTTGCTTCACACTGCCCGACTCTGATGCTTATCTCGTAGAAATGACTGTGCAAAATTTACATTTGAGCAGAGGTGTACTACTTTGTTACCTAACAAGTAGAAATGTGGCTTACTTTTACTTTTCTAGAGTATTAATTTTTCCGCTTACTTTCTACTTCTACTTCTTATTTTTTAAAGCAAATATTGGTACTTTCTATTCGTTACTTCTTCAAAACCAGCCGCGTTACCGGTTAGTTTTATTTCCGTGTAAAAAAAAAAACATCCGGACAAATCACGCCGGTAAATGATTGTGGTTGGATGAGACGTATAAACACGTATACGTAGAGGAGAGGAGAGGAGAGGAGAGGAGAGGAGAGGAGAGGAGAGGAGAGGAGGCTTTATGGATTCGATTAGTGTCAATACGGTTAGAGCAAAAACGGCGACACACACACACACACACACACCAACACCGTTAGAACAGACGCGAAAATGCGGGTAAAACGGCAAACGAATGTTCGACATGTGTGAGACGCAGTGACCGTGTGTATTTGTAAGGCGGTTTTCTCAGTTTAAACTGTCTCAAAGCGCACAAAAGCTCACGTGAACACTGATAAACATTTTAGTTAGTGTTTTTGTGAGACTTTAAGATATATTATTTATCTTATACTAGATATAACGGAGATAATGTAATGTGGAAGCTAGATTTTCAAACATAAGAGTTCAAATTTAGGCCATTATTTCATAACATGTACGTATTTGAAAATAATCAATTTTGTTACAAGTTTTTACAGATTTATCAACCTCCTGTGTGATTTAGTGTCTTGAGGCCACGCAGATTTGTAATTTGTAGCCAGCACAGAAGCTCTGTAATAAAATGCATTAATTTTCAATGTAATTACAACAATTTAATAGAACAATATAGTTCTATAATGCTATTTTTTGTCCTCGCATTACTTTTACTTTTATACTTAAAAGTAGTTTCATCAGTATCAGTAACGCTACTTTTACTTTAGCAGAATATTGTGCATTTTACTTTTACTTTCACAGAAGTACTTTTTGACTCTAGTATTTCTACTTCTAATGAAGTAACAAAAGTGACTACTATTGACAGCTGTGCATTTGAGTATTAGGAGACAGTAGTTTTTCTTCTTTTTTTCCCAACTTTGTCGCTTTGTGCATTTCTAGCGACTTGCGTTGGTCTGGACCTAAGAAAAGAGCTATATAAATCAACTTGAGCTTGAAACGTTACAGCTTGTCTGTTAACTGTGGCGAAACACACAGTGATTAGCTGAGTTCATTTTTAGTGCAAAATATTAATGGAGTTCAACACAGAGTTTAATGTGTTCTGTTAAAAAGGTGCCATTTTTCCACTAATTAACAGTCAAATAATATGAAATCGGGTGATTGAAGGTGATTGTACACTTGGACTGCTCTGAATAATGTTAACATGTTTTCTTTAACTCTTTAAATAGAATAGTCTCAAACAATGGATAAAATAGAGGACTCTCTTTAAATATTCAATAGAACTCCATTTTAATTATTAATAGTGGTGGAAAAAGTAATCATTGAAATAATTTAGAAATCATTTATATATTCATATAATTTGAATGTAATTATCATATTTAATTATTTGAAATGATATTAGGAAAAATGTCCAAAACATTTGAATATGTCCAGAAAACCAAAGTTCAAAAGTTCAAATCCAACTAAAGTCACGCTTTTCCATCTAAAATAAGATTAAATACACCAAAATACAGCTCTCAGACATTGTGTTGCCTACTTCTTTTAACATCGAGTCGCTTAAATACAGAACATAAAACTTGTAATTTTCAGTTCTGACTAAACATGCGTCGATTAAAGTATTATTTATATAAATCGAAGAGGCACAGAACAAATACATGCCTTATCTATAGCTAACTAAAGGAAAAAATTATCCGTGAGTCTTCTGTCCCAGAGATGCTGAGATTGCCCGCTTCTCCCCGTGACTCTGAAATGGACAAAGAGAAAATGAATGAAACTTATACATGTAAAAAAAATCACTAGTGCAAACATTCAATTTGTGAAACAATGTAATGATTTCTTTGGCACTCAAACCACAGCCTTTAGTGTTGCGATACTATACTATACTAAACTATACTATACTAAATTAACTATACTAAATGAACTATAAAAAGTGGCCGGGGAAATTGATGGAAATATTGTCATTCTGGCCTATCTCTGCTCTGAAGCTGAAAGACCTACAGTGTTGGTGTAAAGATCTGGAAGGTTTCTCCTGAAGGTGGCCAGTCTTCCATTACAACGGGGCAGCAAACAGCCAGACGTGTAAAGAGTACTTAACAACCTTACTTGAGTGAAAGTACAAGTCCAAGAAGAGTACTTGAGTAAAAGTTGAGCTTGAGTATTTTACTCGTACTGAAGCTATAGGCTCAAAAAACACTAAGAATTATGGAAAGACAAGAATTATATATGAGGTTTTATTTCCTAATATAGAAATGAAATTTAACACCTCAATGTTTCAAAATGGCAGAACAAAATATATTAAAAAAAGAACCAAAAGTGCCAGTCAAACAAAGTGCAACTGCTAATTCGCGTTACACACATTACACACACGCAATACCACATCGTCCTCCCAAGAAATTAAACGCGGTAGAAAAAGATGCCGGCTTGTAACACATAATCACAATGTAACAGGTTACGATAAGTGTCCGTTCAAAAGTAGTGGAGTAAAGAGTACAGGTACTCAATCGTAAATGCAGTCAAGTAGGAAGTAAACTTTGCTTAAGTTGCTTACTGTGTCTTTGATCTTCAGTAAAAGTACAATGTAGCCAAAATACTTAAGTAACAAGGTCCATTTTACTCAAGTACTTTACACCTCTGCAAGCAGCAGTACACACCAGGTGATTGTGGTTTCTGAAGCACCACATGTGCGAGCAGGGACATACAACACACTCTTTGAACACCACATGCTGCGTAGTAATTGTGTAGGTGTGATATCCCAACGCTTCAACAGACGACACATCTTTTTTTATTAAGTCTCACGATCATTTGCAAATTTGACACATTTCTATTTTAATAAACCCTACAGTTTCTGACGGCTGATCAAAGGCCTGGATGCACAGGGTTCATCACGAAGCTGGGAACGGGTTCAGGGTTCGATTCTCAACCTAGAGGTTCAAGGTCTTTCGAGTCTTGGTCTCCGAAATCATTAATTGTGTAACAGTTGGTACAAAAAAGTGAAAATAAAAAATGTAAGATTTCGAACTGCTCTACACGACTGCACCTAACGTATCAGCAGTGGTGTAAAGTGCTTGAGTAAATGATCTTTGTAACTTCATGTATTTATTTTTTGGCTGCTTATTATAGTATAAAAAAGCAACTCTCACTCTTTACTTGACTACATTTGTGATTGAGTATCTGTACTCTTTACTCCACTACATTTGAATGGTGACTTAATGATACTCGCTACATTGTGATTGTGCACGACAAGTTCTTTTTCTACCGCGGTAAACTTCTTGGGCGCAGGAGGCAATATCGCCATCTGCAGGATGCTGAAGGTACTGGATGATATTTATGAACTCGATTTATGAATCGATTCAATCGCGTGAATTAGCGGTTGCACTTTTTTGCACGTCTGACTTTTTGTTTTTTTTTTATATATGTTGTTCTGCCATATTCCTGACTTCAGGGTTCTCCTGGACCGAATCAGTTTGTTTACTTTCTGTGTGATCGTTTCTGTTAGGCCCAGCTGTTTCTTGTTAATTTACTGGTGTCTTGTCTCGTTTTCTTGTCCAGCTGTCTTCTGGTAATAATTATGTATGTGATTACGTCTTGTACTTTTTAAAAACGTAGGTTTTGTTCACTTGTTGTTTGAAAGATTGTCAGATGTATTTCCTGTTACTCCCACTGTTACTCTAGTCTTGCTCTTAGTTAGTTATCTAGTCTTGCCTTGCCTTGTTCTTGTTTTATTTAATCCTAGTCTTGCCCGTGTACCGATCTCTGCCTGTTCTTGACCACGAGTTTTGGAATAAATCCCTGCTGTCCTGTTAAACACCTTGCGAACACTCTCGTCGTTGTTTTATGACAGTTAAATTTCATTTTTTTATATTAGGGGAAAAAAAACTCATAAAAAAAGAGTTTCTTGTTTGACACATTTCCTAAGTGTTTTTTGAGCCTTAATTCAGTGCGAAGACACAAGTTATATTAAAATTGGAAACTTTATGACTTTTACTCAAGTCTTCCTGTAATTGGTGAGTAATTTTACTGTAAGGGATCTGTACTTTTACTCAAGTATGGTTTTCAGGTACGTACTCTTTACACCTGCATAATAATATAATACAAGTAAGAAAAAATAAAAATAGTAATAATAAATGTGGATAGTTACATTTGTCCAGTAGTCTCACAAATATTAATATTAAACAAAAACATTTTTATTTTTTTTACAGTATGCAAGTAATTTGGGTTAGCACGAAATGAAATGAGACAAATGCATCATAAGTTCATGGAAGACATAAGATAATCAACATGTAGAACAAAAAACATAAATGTGGCAAACAGACAAACAGAATTCAGCATCACACAGGAAAAAACTGAAAATCATATCAGTCACTCAGAACCAAAACAATAACCAAGTATTTATGGTTGTATAGGTTTAAAAACCAAGACACACACACATTTAAATACAAGTTTAAGCAGTTTTCAACGCTGTATCTGAAAACAATCGTCAAAAAGTGGAAACAGAAGAAGCAAATAAAAGAGCGTAACTGGCTTTTGACCAAGTTGAGACTATGAGGAGTCAGAGATGAAGCGTTTCAGTGGAACGGAGGCAGGGAAGCCAGAGAGAAGCTGACATAAAAAATGCAGAATGATTTCCCAAAAGAACGTGTTAATGGCCGACACATGAATTGATCCGGTAATTGTGATGCCGACCGTAGTGTCGCTTTATCGATTTCCCACCGGCAGACACCTTGCATCCGGGTTGTAGGACAACGATGACTAAATAACAGCCAGACCAATGATTTTAACGCCAGGAGCCAGGCAGCGCTATTGATTTCATTACCGGACGCCTCCTGGGCTCCAACCACACATTTTTTTTATCGACCCGAGGCGACATCTACATTTCTTCCCGCGCTGTCACGTGTAATGTACACAGGTGGTCAAAAACAGAGCGCTTACCTTGGCCAAGCGCTCACTGTAAATTTCACGCCGTGCCGTGGGAGTTGGGATGGTTATTACCTCGGGTCGGACCCTCACATGCTGGGGGTCTCGACATCTACTGCCACTCTTTCAGGCGCTCTGGAAATAGCCGGGACTTTGTGCAGATGTGCGTAAATTTGGGCTTTTGGCTATTTTTCCTCTAACTTTCCTTTCTAAATTCGTATGTTCGTGACACAAACATGAATATTTTGAAAACATTTTGCAACCATGAAACTTCAGAATAGCCAATTTTCGTGAAAATAAAGACAATTAAAATAAAATATGTGCGTGGTGCTTATGTGCGCATATTTCAAATAAGCATGTGAATATAAGCGCCCATTTTTCCACATTTCAATGTCGTCTTTATGCAGCGGTGCGCTTCTGCATTGTGTCCTCGATTCTTTCTTGAAACGACAGTTCCGGAGGCAGATATGCTTTTATTGGCTGACTAACAGAAATAAATAAAACATCAACGACGATGCAAGACTTAGCAGTGGCTAAATAACAAGCTGCTCTACTCACATCACGTCACGGGCAACCAAATTTAAAATATATGAAGAAAAACATTTACCTGAAAAACTGAAAAAAAAAAAATAAACCTCTACACACTAGACACTTAGCAGTGGCTAAATAACACTGTAAGAAATTAAAATAAACGAAATACAATAACAAGGGCAACTCTGTTTTCTCTCTGTCTGAACTCTGTCTGTCTGCGACCATGAACTGGTACAAACTAAATTTATTTGTACACCAGAAAAACAACATTGTTTATGTTTGACTAATAAACAAACATACAGGGATGATGACAACACACGCGACTAACACAGTATTCATACACTAATTAAACCGAGCGATCACAGAGACGCGACACAGACTAACCAACCATCAAGTGATCACAGACAAACGCACAAACGGAGTGAACCAAACAGCCAACACAAACCACACAATATGGCTGGGGACTGATTGGAACGTAGCAAAACAACAAACACAAACACAAAACAACACATTCACAACACAACACACTGAGATCCTCGGATCGTAACAGCCCATATATGGACATAGCAAGTGGATTCACAGCCCCGCCCACCGGAGATATCTACTCTACTATATTTAGAAATTTAGCGTTACCGTTTTTTTTTTTATCGTAGTCACAAGTCACATTTTTGAGTCACAAGTTAGATTTGTTAAAATAATTATTGTTAAGAGTTACTCAGCATTTCGCCAGAATTTTAGGCTTCTGAGAAGTCAGAACACCAAGAAAGTAAAGAGCGGTATATGTTCACGGGATTTTTATTTTGTGCCGGAAAATTCAGGGTGTGTGTGCTTATATTAGGATAAAAACAAATCCACAAATGTGTTACAAATTTATGAACCCAAATTAGATTTTCTACCAATATTGGCATTTATTATTATTATTAAAACCTGTGTTTTACATGTTATATATTTATATTCATGTTACTTTTGTATAAAAATCAGTATCGAAATTGTGCTCGGCATGTAACCATCCAGTAAAGTTACACAAGAAAACCCGGAGCAGTGGGCAGGTTGTAATGTAGCCCAGCGCTTGTGTCATAGGTTTCTAACTTAGTGAAAGCATTTAAGTGTTCAAATTTAGAATTGCGATACAAAGTAAGGCACTTAAGGGTAAAAGTGTTGCATTAGTGTAATTGTTATAACGCCTCATGTAGTTGCGCACGCCGCCTAAAGCAACTAGCTAGTGACTTTCACCGCCTTTCACAGCAAACTCAAACTACACATGTCGAGTAAAGTTACAGTTTGTGAACTACACTAATCGTTCTAGTTGGGAGCGACACGGGTGGGAAGTCTTGTTTCGGAGATGGCGGCGGGTGCGAGTGAAGATAATTGCGGACTGTGGTTTCCTTGATAAGTGGCCCTTCAGATGTGGCCGCGCTCGCCGGAATAAAAGCAGTGATGCTCGGGCCCCGTGTTCGGCCCTCATTATCATGCCGATTTCAACCAGGCGTCTGTCTCCTCACAATCCGCGTACGCCGGGATAATTACAAGGATAATTTTATCCATAATGATGCTTGTCAGTCAGGAAGGCTGATGAAATTAAAGATGTTCATGTGTAAGAAAAAAAAAAAAAAAAAAAAAAAGTGAAAGCGGTAGATTTATCCGTCAGGAATGAAAGCAGATGAGAGGATTCTTGTTCTCAACCTTCCGCGCAACGGAAAGGATCTTGTGATTTACGCCGGGGTGTTTTCAAAGAAAAGGTTCACCGACCAATGAAAGCTGCCGTGATTTATTCAGATGCGGTGGTCTGGTTTCCAGAAAATGTAGTCCAAATTGTAAATCTATTCGCCAAATTTCTCAATATCAGTCCCTAAAAATCTCATCGTAGATGAAAAAAAAAAAGATAGAATCCCCGGAAATCTGACCTGAAATCAGTTCTGGCGCTCCACTTTGAACGGCAGACGTTTGATTGTCAGACAGAAATACGGTTTCAATTGTTCTGGGAAACCTCTTCGTAAAGTTTTTTGACAGAGAATTCTGTTCATCATTTAAAAATCCCAGCGGTCACATTTCAACAGTCCCAGATTTTTCAGTCGGAAAACAGACATCATTATTTTGTAGATGTCTCATATTTGATCCTCACTCACATTTTCTGAGCACATTCCATTTCTTGCTGATCAGAACTTTGCCTTTAATTAGAAAGATTACAATTAGTGAGTTCTGTTAATAATTCTCTTAACTTTTCAGCTGACATTGCGACAGAACAAAGATAACAAAA
>MU204312.1:356411-369182 GCA_017309775.1 Paedocypris sp. Pulau Singkep
GCTGTAATTTATCCCCTCGCCTCGGCTTTCAACGTCAGGCAAGTTGGCAGCTCGGAATTGCGATGTTAGGAATTCCACACGCAGAGCCAAGCCAGGAAATTGTATTTCGAAATGTTTCGGTTTTATCGACGGAGAAGACAATGTGACAAAAGAAACAGATCAATGGAAACGGCTAAAAACAAAATGACAAAAATATGGAAACAGTGCATTGGGGGTAAGAGAGGGAGAAAGAGCGAAGGAGAGAGTGAAGTAGAGAGAGAGAGAGAGAGAGAGAGAGGATTAGGGAATGAGAAAGAGCGAAGGAGAGAGAGAGGATTAGGGAATGAGAAAGAGAAGGAAACAGAGTAGGAAGGAGAAAGAGTAAAAGGAGGAGAGAGAGAGAAGAGAGAGAGGGAGTCAAAGAATTAGAAACTTGCAAAAATCTAAACATAAAGAGAAAGGAGACGATGAGTGAAGGGGCAGATGAACAAAGTAATATACCATATTTACGTGAATATAAGCATACTGCAAATTTAAGCATCCGCCTGGTTTTTCAGGCACAAAATAAAAATAAAAACAAATGATTCTTATTTTTATTTATTTGTTTTTTTATTAACATTTCTGGTTCAATTCCGTTAATATTATCTTAAAAAACATGTTTTTTTCTTTATTTAACAAACTTAACTAGTGACTTGTATCATTTTGAAATGATTTTAAGTTCAAGTTCATTTGTATAGCGCTTTTCTTAGTCCGAGACCAACGCAAAGACGCGAACACAGTAATTTTACTTGAATATTAGTGAATAAAAGTTGATTCTAGTGGTCAGGACTTCATTTCCCCAGATTCTTCACTCTCCACTCAGACTCCACACATGCGCAGAGCAATTTTCAAGCCTGTTTCAAGCGGTTTTATCCGACGCCGTGTGAAGAGAAAGGATTATTATCCCCTGTGCAGCGACCGAGCATTTTGATTGTGTATGTTCCTTGGATTTTTTTACTCTTTGCCCGTGTTCTTCATTGTCGACTCTTTCTGCGATGACACATTGGACTCGTTTGTAGCCGGTTGCGCTAAGCTAAGCTACCCAGTCGTGGTTCGTAGTCCGTTTATTGTAAGGTACGATTTCTGTACGATGACGTTGCGATGTATTAAGAAATACTAGTAGTTGGCGGTAGATGTCGCAGGTTTTCATCATTACTCTGTCACTGATATAATGTTGGACAAGTAAGTAAAAATACGTTGGATGTAATGAAAATGTCAAAAAAAAAAAAATACAACAAAAAACTTAGATTTTATAATTGTGGAGAAACAGAGGGTCTTTAAATACCAATAGACAGAGAGAAAAACAGACATAGATTAATTGATAGTGAGAAAGATCAGGGATGAGAAGTGGTCAGGTAAATCCAAACTGGAATCTGTGCTCTGCAATGGACATTTAACTCAAGTAAAAGGTTTACACACACACACACACACACACACACACACACACACACACACACACACACACGCGCACACACACACAGCAGGCAAATCGTGTTCATTGTCTTGGCCTAAGGATTTAGTTCTATAGTTCACCTGTCCGGGATTCAAACCTAATGGACACAAGTCTCTACCACGAGGCCATTAGAGAAAGAGACAGGGGGTGAGATTAATAAAATGGCCACTAGGGGCCATATCAAAATTGTGCTCTGCTTTTACACACACAGTGAAGTCACACACACACACAGTAAAGTGACACACACTAACCCGGAGCAGTGGGCAGTCTTGGTGCCAGTCATGATGTCTGGATAGAAGGATAGAAGACGGACAGAAAAACTGGACAATAAACAAAACAGGTCAAAAGATGGTACGTAACTTATATAACCCTATATGTAAACAAAAACTACACAAAAAACAATAAAACTTAAATAAAAAACAAATGCAATCGGACGCAACAATATCAGCAACGTTATCCTTAGCACAGCATAAATCAAGTTCAAGTTCAAGTTCTGAGCATTTGCAAGGCGCTTTTCACAGTTTCTAAATCACAAAGGCATTTCTTTACAAACCGGAACATATTTCTAGAGAATGTGCCTTGAGGAAAGTTTTACTTTACCTCACACTGAAAAAAATTGTTGGATCAAAGTGAAGATTTTGTGGCCACTTGTTACACCTGATCAATTTACTTTGGATCAACTTAATATTTGTTTTATTTTGAAAGGAATTAACGATCCACTACTTGGCCAATGCAAAAAAAAAACACATTTGAATCAAATTAGGTTTTTAAGCTTAACGAGCTCTCAAATGATTTCTCTTCGAGAGGGTTGAAAAACAGACCACCACCCTAATATATGCATTTATTCGCATCCTTTGTTGATTGGGGATTGTGTACTAACAGGTTGAATTGAAATACTAATAATGATGATGATGTGTATAAGAGCATCCAACATTATATCATGAAATCCGAACAGAAACCCATGTTTCTTTAAAAAAAATTGCGTAAAGCACATGCAAGCTTCTCATTGGCTCTTCGGCCAATCCAAAAAAAAGATCTCTGGCTCCAAACCTTTAAGAAATGTATTTGCTTTACACTACAAGACTTACTTTTAATCTAAATCAAAGCAATCTAGGCAAAAAATGAAGAGTTAAATCAAGTAGACGAGCTTCTTTTAGAGCGACGCGTCTTTTGCATTTTTTTCAGCGTGTGAAGACGCTATTAAATATTGCATTTTATTACAGTTCCGCTGTAACCTGTTTCACGTTCCCTCCACATAAAAATTCTGAAACCCCGGCACTTGCCAGTTCTGAAGGAAGCTCTGCTTTGTTTTCTCCCCGCCCTTCCTCATCTGAGAGCCGGGATCCTCCGCAACCCTCTGCCCTTGAGTTCCTTCCAATGTCAGCGCTCACTTCAAACACCGGCTCAGAAGAGTCCGCCGAGATTCCCACTCCAAACAATTACTCCGGCTCCTGCAGATATCACATCTTTCCGGAGCATTCCGCTTAATCACACCAGCCACCTGACGTGCGAGACGGCCAGATAGATCATTACTCGTGAAACCACAGTGTAAATGATTGCAGGAATATGGACTTTGCTACTTTACTTAAGTATTTTTTGGCTACTTTGTACTTGTACTGACCATCAACAGTATGAGGATCTTTTACTCTCTACTTGACTACATTTGTGATGGAGTGTCTGTACTCTTTACTCCACTACATTTGAATGAACACTTACTTTTACTTGTTTACATTGATTACTTGATTACATTGTGATCAGCATCTTTTTCTACCGCGGTTAATTTCTTGAGTGGACGAGGCGATGTCGCCATCTGCAGGATGCTGAAGGTACTGGATAATTTTTAAGAGCTAAATCACAAATTAGCAACTGCACTTTATTGCACATTTGAGTTTGACGGAAACTGACATTTTGTTCTTTTTTATATTTTTTTCGTTCAGCAAATTTGAAACATTGAGTTGTTAGATTTCTATATCAGGAAATGTCTTGTTCTTTCACATTTCTTGGGTGTTCTTTGAGCCTGAATTCAGTATCAGGAAAATACTTAAAAAGTTGGATACTCTACTCTACAGAGTATTTTTTTTTTTTTACAGTACGTATGTTTTTCAGGTAGTCTTCACACCTCTGGGAAACGGCTGAAGAACCTCTTCTCATCCACATGCATCTAGACAGAAATTTGTAGCATTATTTATTTATCGTTACACATGTACAGTAATGTGAAGAAACGTTTCACACATCACTGCTGTTGGCATGGCGATTCACAAATCCTTCTGTTTCCTTTAATAATTCAACCAAATGGATCAAATCAATATCACGAATAAACAACGAAGCGGCAAAATGAAAAAAAAAAAAAAAAAGAACGGGATTTTTTTTAAAAAAGACGAAAAAATATTACAATTTATATCCTTGATAAATCATTTGTGAATCTATTCTCTCAATGTTACATACAAACAGAAAAAGAAAATAAAATGAGCAAACAATATAGAATTTCAGTCCCGGCGTGATTCCTTACATTTGTGACTGATCTTATGTAAAATTACATTAGTGCCAAAAATAGGAAACGCTAATCTCAAAGAGACAATCAAAATCAGAATAAGGGCCACCATCACATGAAAATCGTGCCATTAATCCAAGCACAACAAAAAGTAGATGAACGAAAAAATCTGAAGCGAAAAAAAAAAAAGTTTCAAACGAAAGTGTGAAGACTGCAAGCGAAAAAAAAAAAGGCTTTTCAAAATCGGAATCGATAATTGCGCTGATTACAAAATAACATCTAAAGAGCTTAACACACTGTTTTTGGAGGGTCTGTATGTGTGTATTGTTCATCTATTCTATTTTTATGTATTTACTTATTTTTTTCAAATGTCCATTGTTGTCTGTTTCAATAGTTTCATATGATCTTGCAAAAACATATTTTTCCACGAAAAAAAAAAAAAAAAAAAGGTTTTGCTCCCTTTCAGTAGATACAGAACTTGACTAGAGTCTAAAAGTCCAAGCAGGGCAACGTAACAATCAAGGTAAAGCCAATTAGTGGTTGATCTATTAGTGAGAAATAAATGACCCACTGCAGGTTGATCAAAGCTGATGGACGGTTCCGAGCAGGTTCCAGCAGAAACATCTGAGGAGTGTGTGGACGGAGCGGAGTGTGTTTCTGAGAGCCAGGTGAAGCTGGCGAGCAGGTTTGATCTGGTATACATGTATTCCTTCACTACTCTGCCGCTCGGGAACCCGTGCCAAGGTCAACATTCAAAGACGGCCAGACACTAGTGTGGTGCCCTTTGTAGTCCACATCACAGCGGCTTCAGAGGGAGCCGGCTGACACTAGTCAGGAAACATGGCTAATCCATCTGCTAATCGCTTCGTTAGTCTAATTACCGTCATTTGTCTTCTCGACGTTCTGCTGAATCGCTCAGAGTTTGGCTCTTCATATATTTACGTGTGGCTTTCAATCGTCAGAAACCATTATATCCATAACATCTCCTAAATCTACTGTTTGAATAATTATATAGAAGGCAGAAATTGTCGAAGGCATGAAATTTGTGTGGAGTTTACGGTCAACACACAGAAACCCGGAGCAGTGGGCAGAATGTGGGGGTCAGTGTCTTGCTCATGGTCACCAACTGTGATTAAACCTGCAATATTATTAATATAATATATATAATAATATATAATATAATTAATTAATTAATTTAATACAAATTATTGAAATTTCCCCGCTGTGGGACTAATAAAGGATTTTTCAATTCAATTCAATTCATTTGATTTATTTGAATTGTCGTATACAATGTCTAGGTGGCAGGTCTAACTTCGGATTACTGGACGACTAACTTCCACCACCTCATAAAAAGTGCTTTTTTTTGCTGTGTACACATTCACCTGAAAACAATTGATGTAAACATATACCCTATAAATGTGAATTTAAGCCCCTCCTTCTTTAGAACCCCGTATAAGCCCGTCGAGCTCTCCGTTTATCCAACGCTTCAAGAATCAAAGAATCCGTTTAGCAGACCGAGCGTTTTGATTATGTCTGTTCCTTAGACTTTTTTTACTTGCAGGTTTTCTTCGTTTTCAACTGTGTTGACTTTTTCTGCGTTGACACATTGGACCCAATTGTTAGCGCTAAGCTAAGCTACCCAGTCAGGGTTTGTAGTAATATTATTTATTGTATTTAGTTTAATCTTACTTCTCCCAGTGTTATTTTGTCCCTGTTAAGTGTCGCTGCGTGTCTAATGTTTCTCTTTCTGTTATGTTCTGTTTTCTATTCCATTATAACGGCGATTATAAGCACCCCACCAGCTTTTGATTGTCGGAAATTAGAAAAAAAAAGGGAGTGTTTATACTCGCGTAAATACGGTAATATCCACAAAAGTGACTGCAATGGTAAAACATCGAGTCTTGAGTGCTGGATAAAAAAAAAACGACACACTTGAAAAGTGCATCAAAATCTTCCGAAAACACGGGATGATGTATAATCCATCAACAAACTGGAGAAATGTCAAATGATGCTTGTTTTCATGGAGAACTGACACGGAGCCATCAGGCCTGGCTGTCAGACGTCAGCTCCGCAAGCATGAACCATTATTTATGATCTCACCGCCGCTCTGTCACGGATCTTTTACACTCGTTTTGCCGTCTTTGGTCCGCCAGCGCATCAGCAGACCGGATTTGACATCCGCGCTAAAGAGCGCCAGCACGCTGGATGTTTCGCGGCACTTTCGCGGCGGATCCGTGTTTGCTATTCATCACACGGAATAACACGTTTCCGTTGCGATTGATCAGGCGGCGGGCCAGTGTTCTCGCGGCTAACACGCTCGGAAACGCTAAATCTGTGATGAATGTGGCTCACAGGTGACTCGCGCGCCATTAAAAACGACTCTTTAGCCTGACGTCGCCACCCAGAGCCAACCATTATTCACCGGCGGAGCAGAAAGGAAAAACATTTATGAATAAAACAAGAGAAAAGCAATCGCTCTGAGAAAAGAGATTTGTCAGAGAGTGAGTGGCGACCATCGGACGTAAAAAAAAAAAAAACGACTTCTCGTTCTACTCCTAGATGCTTGACTGGTCGCGTCAACTGTGACACACGTTTGATTTTAAAAAGTAAGGCAGTGTAATTAAAATGGATGAGCGAGGACTGTAAATCTGAGCTAATCCTAAGAATCAGGCTCCAGCAACACGTTTCAGAACAAAGAGCCACGGGAAAGACTGTAGATATCTATCAAGATATTGTGACAATCTCTCCAGCTGGTCCTAGGCCCCCTGCTGGTGGAACATGTCCAGTGTTTTATCATTTCTTTCATACCCGTCAGAATGCGCATGCGCGTTTAAGGATATTAAAAGAACAATTACCATCAGTGCACAAGTCGACTGCCAAGAAGGCAAAGTAGGACGTGTTTTTCTTTTTGCGCATCGCGAAATCTGTAAAAATTTCAGAACACCAGAGCATCTTCCCTGAAATAATCCAGACTAGTTAACAATTGTGTAAAAGTCATCCATGCTTTGTTTGCATGGTTGTTTTTTCACCGTGTGACTGGTTGCTCAGCGCCCCCTTGTTTAAGGGAAAGGGATTGCGTACAGTTGTTTTCAACAAAGAACCGGCTTTTAAAGGGTCTTAGACCCAACACCAACAACAGAGAGACCAGACTGAGATGGTTCGGACATGTGCAGAGGAGGGAGAGTGGATATATTGGTAGAAGAATGTTGGAGATGGTGTTGCTAAGAAAGATGGCAAGAGGACGACCAAGGAGAAGATATACGGATGTTGTAAGAGAGGACATGAGGTTGGCTGGGGTCAGAATGGAAGTTGCTCAGGATAGAATAAGGTGGAAAATGAAGATTCTCTGGGGCGACCCCTGGTAAGGGAAAAGCAGTCAATTATTTTTAACGCCATTAATCACAGTTGCATTTTTTTTTACTTTTGGTTTGGCAAATGTGCAATGAATAGAATCAAGAGAGCAGCCGCTGTCTCCAGGTGCGGCTCATTAAGATCAGCAGCTCACAGTCATTGAGTTCAGGTGTTGTCACTTAGACGCAAAGTGTTTACGTGACACTGACCTACTTTTCACCCTCTCAGCGAGCAACACAGACACTGTTCCCTTTTTCAACTGCAAATAACTTGCTCTGTTCAAAAAGCCGAAGCTTAAATTAATACGAATTAGATAAACAGACAACAATATATTTACACTTATTTTTAAAAAACAGACTTAAGCTTTATGTAGACATATGTTTTATGTTAGAGTGATAAGTATTTACCAAGTTACAGTTCGTTTTCAGCTGACAAAAAGAAGGAAAAACACAATTTATATTTTAGTTGTATTATTATTATTTTTACAAAAAACACAATGTCCTGTTTTTATTAAGACTGTAACCTAAAAAATATGTACTTTAAACTTTCAATAGATGAATATCACTTATTTGTAAGACCAAAATTGACTTTTTTGTGTGTGTTTTATCTTGAAAAAAGCGTGACTCGAGGGTTAAAAAACAAGGACAATACATTGCAAATTGAACAAAAATTAAACTAAATTATTTTACTGTATTTGAACAAGTGTTTCGTTTGTGGTGAGTTTACAACACAAATTATACCTCAATATCCAATATTACAAGCTTCAGTCGTCAATTATCTCAATTAATCGAGATTAATTTGGTCAGGAAAGTGCGATTATCTAGTTATAAAAAATGGATTGCTTGACAGCCCTAATAATAATATAAACGTCATATTTCTAGAAGAAATAAGCAACTGGAGCGTGGGCGAGAAGAAGTGAGAGGAAACGCTGTGAGCGCAGAGAAGAATCAATCTGCAGCGGAGCTCAATCCCTCAGTCTTATCAGGCTCGCTGGTGCGGCCGCAGATCCAGATTGCAGATGATCTACATGCCTTTATGGAAGTGAAGCTAATCTGTCATGGTCTAAAAGAGCTGGAGAGAGTGTGTGTGTGTGTGTGTGTGTGTGTGTGTGTGTGTGTGTGTAGGCCCACATACGCTCCATCACTCTTACTCAGCCACAACAGTGTAACCTAATAAACCACCAGTCACAACGAGAGAAATACACACAAACACCAGTCTGAGTGTGTAAAAACCAGCGGCTGAAGACTGACACCAAAGTGAAGAAAGAACTACTCCGTGCTACACGAACGTCACGAGAAAGGAGAGAATGAACCACAAAGCAAGAATGATGGATGGAAGGATGGATATTTATTGTTGGGTGAGGGAAGACAACAAACCGATTGACTATTGTTTTAGCCGATTGATGGCGTAAAAAAGCGTGAAAAAAAAACGATGGATAACTGAATGAAAAAAGAAAATGGACAGGTACGGTTAGAAACATTTCACCCTTCCAACCAAAGTTTGGGATTCAAACCTGCAACATCCCGATGGCTTTCCATTATCTAACCACTAGGCAACAACCTTCAAAAATAGGAAATGGATGGATGGATGGATAGATAGATATAGATTTAAAGACAGAGATAGATAGAAAAACAGACATGCAGGCAGGCAGACAAATGGATGTGTGGATGGATAGATGCATAATTAGATGTATGGATGGATGGATAAAAGACTGGTAAATTTGAAGACAGAGAGACAGAGATGGATAGATAGACAGACAGAGACAAGTAAATAGAAAGACAGACATGCAAGGCAGACAAACAGAAAGATGAATGGATGGAGGAAAATTTAGATGAAAAACAGTGGTTAAATAAGTTAAAGAACAAATGAATGGAGGAGTGGAAACAACTACAAAGATACACGGATGCAAAGACGGGTAGACAAGAGATGGACGAATAACGAACACAAATGTACGATGAAGGAATTGTGAAAGAAGCAATAGAAAACACTTGTGCACATCTGCGATGAAGAATTAAAAGCATGGATGGATGGATGGATGGATGGACGGATGATTAGCAGGTCAGAGGCACAGGAGGATGGAAACATCAGAGAAGCGCAGCTCTTAAACACACTCCGTCTTTTTTCTAATCCAGTCATTTCTCCTCCGGTCAAGGGCGCGGAGCAGATCACTCCATTAAAGGAGGAGAAGTTCCCTCGAGTTCAGCTCTCTTAACTCAACTTAATTAATCCCCAGCACACACTGGTGACTGTTGATGAAGGAGACGAGCTCAACTCACGTCAGGAAGCATCAGCCGCGGACGGAGAACCAACCCCAGGTGTCTGGTGCTGATGCTGCGGCTCTGAGGTAATCACAGAAACCTCCTTACATTACCGTATTTACTCGCTTGATAAAATACTCGAGCCCTAACTTCACCTGGGAGATCGTCGGTAATCTGTTTACACCTGTTTATTAGATGAAAGAATGGAAAGCAGGTTAAAGAATTTAGAAAGGAAGAGCAGTTAAAAAGTAGAAACTAGTAGAAATTACCGTATTTGCACAAACATAAGCAGCTTTTTACCCATTTTAGCGGCTCAAAAACGTACGGGGTGCTTATAAACGGCAATTTCACATATGCACGTAAACAAACAAGCGCTCGTGTTTAAATAACGGTTCTGGAGGCAGACGTGCTTATGAGTTTTTATTGGCTCAATGACAGAAATAAAGAGGCATTAGAAACGTCACAAAACTAAACTGGGAAGAAATAATGAAATAATTCATGAAAAAATAATGAATAAATGAAAAACAATCATTAATATTTGAACAGACACACAGACTATACTGCATCAGGTAGATCCGCGGTGCTAAAGGCTAACGAGATCAGCAGCTGTTTTAGCGCAAAAGCTCATGGGAACCAGTGAGCAGCAAAGCATGATGGGAGATGTAGTTTCGACCGCTAGAATAGATTGTTTCATTATTTTTAAGTAAAATGAAGTGATACAAGTCACAAGTTAAGAAAACTTGTAGAAAAAAATAGTATTTTAAAGAGAAAATTGACAAATAATTAGCTAGAAACTATATTTTTCCGTGCCTGATAAACCAGGGGTGTGCTTATATTCACATAAATAGGGTAACCTAATTTTGGGTTGCAGTATTTCGAAACCCCGTGCAGTCGTCTTGCAGCGCACGCTCAAATATACTTTACTGACTTTTTTGCCTCCATGCTCACACAACTTACAATCACGCAATTCGCGTTGCTGGCGCACAAATCTTTCGCACTAATTGGAGCCAATAGCATTGTGTTTAGTGGTATGACGTCATAGGGAATAACGAAGGCCCGCGTGCCCCGTTTTCTGAAAGACTTATTTAATTCACATCATGTCAGTGAGTTTACCGTAAAACCTCTAATAGAACACCTCCTCTAATAGGCGCTGCTTACTAATCAATGCCACTGCTGCATGTGAAATTCAGAAAGATGAGTCATCATTGGATGACATCATTGTAGCTTGTGGCCGATTGCTCGTTTCTAACGTGAGCGTGTTTACATACAGCTAAATGTGATTGTTTTACTACTTAATGTCTCCATTTTTAAATAGATTACGAAGAATACACGAGTGTGCTCGAAGCATTTCTCGCCGGAATGTTTTTTGAAAACATTGACGGGAATAAAAAATTCAGTCGTGGAAAATTCAGTCCCATCTTTGTTTACATGGACTCAACGTTCTTACGAAAGAAGAACCCTGCGATTGTAAGTAAACATACGTATATATTTTTTTCAAATACTGTTCAAACACTTTTTCCATTTGTATACATACTTAAAGTTTTACAAATTTTACCTGCTGCTTCGTTGTACGCGTCATTCAGACTTGACTATTTAAAGCCACACACAATAATTGAATTGAAAATTGAATTGAAAAATCCTTTATTAGTCCCACAGCGGGGAAATTTCACATTATACACAAATAACGTTATTATGCAACTTAGAAACGTGTTTTATTCAAACCTATCCGAATAAAAGAATGCTTAAATATGCACTGCACACATCATAATAAACAAACGAACACAGACCATAAATGAACAAGTAGCACTGCCCGTCACAAGCACAGTTCCAGTCACCAGTTTAGATTTAAGTTCAAATTGTAGAGTCTAATCGCAGCAAGTAGAAAAGATCTGCGATATCTCTCCTTCACACAGCGGGGGTGAATCAGTCTGCCACTGAAACTGCTTGACTAATAAAGGATTTTTCAATTCAATTCAATTTAATTCAACAAGGCCAGACCTTTTTAAAATCGAATGCTGTTCAAAAACATTGTGTATTTCTGTTTTGCTTTAGACGAGGAAAATGTTTAGGGGAACGATAAGTCGCTATGCGTAATTAGGGAAAAAAATCGTTTTTAAAGCAGAAAAATGTCCATTGTTCATCCGTGTTCAGACTATGGGCTATGACCAGAAGAGTACTTTTTTATTTTTGTCTGTCTACACTGTATTTGATTAAAAACAATTTGATACAAAAGTGGTTATACAATTGTGATTGAAAACAATAGTTTGTTTTCACATTTCTTTTTTTTTTGGGCCTATATTGAGCACGAATAAAAATAATTCTTAATACTTAAGTTCTTTTAAAATTGGGTACTTCGCTACTTTGACTTAAGTCATCTTGAAATTGGTGACTTGTTACTTGTATTGGAGTAAATTTTACAGTAGGTATCTGTACTTTTACTCAAGTATGGCTGTCCGGTACTCTTTACACCCCTGCTAACCAGATTGCCCAAACTGTTTAACATTTGATAGGAAATGCCAGATAGATAAATGCACATTGTGACACGGTTCGCTATATTGACAATTTCACTCACTTTACTTTACAGTTTTTAATATGAGTTGTATTGAATACTTAACAATGTGATCACTATCTGTGACATGTGTGACAATTATGTCTGTAAATATATGTCCTCCAGCCTCCTTTTGGTTCAGTCAAACACACACACACACACACACACACGCACACACACACACACACACACATTTTTCCAAGCTATTTGTCATTGAGACTCTTATTCCTCTTCCTCTCATAAGTACGGTTTACAAAACTGTTGTTATTACGTTTTATTCTTAAAAATAAGAATAAAATAATAACAATACTCCATAATAAAAAATGTTCTTTACAAAAGTGCTCCAAACCTGTACGCTACTGTGAAGAGACTAGGGGTGGGCGATATGGGTTAAAATTCATATCACGGTATTTTCTAGTGTACAGACGGTATCTGTATTATATCACGATATTGTGTGTGTGTGTGTGGGGGGGGTATTATTTTATATAAAGTACGAAATTAAAACGCAAGGGGAAACCTGGAGAAGCAGCTGTCATTTTTAATACCGTATATCTGTTAAAAGTAGTCCAGACATTTATTTAAAAAAAAACATTTAAATTAAATGTCCTGGGTCTATCTTTTAAGAGAGTGCAAGAGGGAGAAAGAGAGAGAG
>MU204312.1:415646-455898 GCA_017309775.1 Paedocypris sp. Pulau Singkep
AAACCACCTTTTTTACTCGCAAGGCCACGCCTCGACGGAGGCTGACAGCCAATGGAAAAATCGTTCACGAATTGTCGCCAGGGAAATTAGCCGGTGGAAGGTTAAAAACGCTTTGCTATTGGTCCGCCGGAAACAGTTCAACGGGAAATCCCAAACTTCCCCCAAAAAGAAACGCGCCACAATTTGTCTTCACAAACATCAATCTTAAAATCTACTATGAATCGTTAGATTATTGTTAATATTTAGATCTATAAAAAGTGTTGCATAATTTGAACATATCTTTTACATTCTCTACATGACTCAAAAACTTAAATTTGAACTGGTGACTGGAACTATCTTATGACGGGCAGGTTCATTTATGGTCTGTGTTTGTTTGATTGTTTATTATGATGTGTGCAGTGCGTTATGGTGATGTTTGTTTGTTTATGTTTGATGTTTGTTTATTTGTTTATTTATTTGTTGGATTTGTTGTTGCTGTTGTGACGTGAAATTTCCCCGCTGTGGGACTAATAAAGGATTTTTCAATTCAATTCAATTTCAATTCAATTAACATTTGTACACTCTACTTCATATCAAAAATATAATTTATATACCACTATAGTTTAATTTATATACTAGAAGTGTACGTACACTGACTCTTACAGTAGAAGCCAAAATATTACAAGAGAAAATAAATGCATTGAAACTGAAAAATATAATTGGTTGAAATTAACTATTAATGAGATGTAGTAAATGGAATAATGCAATACTTTTAAATATGCAAACGTATATAGACAGACAGAGACACAGACAGATAAGTATTAACAACCCAGGAGGCAGTTGTATTTACCAATACAATTTATTTTATTTGATCTGCACAACCAAGTACAATTTGTTTAAAATATCACTGCAAATCAGAGTACTAACGAATTCTCTCTGTGCTTAGTTACCCCCTATCTTATGCGCTAATGTGTGGACTAATAGAATAAAATAAAATCCTTGAAACAATAAGGAACAATAAAACCAATATAATTACGTTATCCATTTTATGTTATCCGTTGATTGTATATGCTATTGTGGCTTTAACGTTGCTTTTAGGCCAAATGAAAGTGAAAGTAGATCGCTTTGTTCTCAGAAGTCACGTGATGGTCTGACAATATTATGTTTAAAAACCTGTTAAGGAAGAAATTACTGTCTTATAAAGCACGTAGATAATTATAACTATTATGTTGATTTAACCGATCCAGATGCAGAATTGTAAACCAAAACAACAACAAAAAAAGACATTCCGAAATCACTGACATTCGTCACAAGTACGATATTGCGGAAGTCGACTTCAGGGTCCTTGTGGGAATTGTAGTTCTGGCGCCTCTTTCCTGGTTACTGGTGGTAGACGGTAGTAAACGACATCGTCCTGCTTTAATAATTTCTCTATTATTTATGAATAATTAGATCAAAATGTATCTCATGAAAAAAGAGATGTGTAAAACAAAAACGCAGTTAAAATTTTAAATAAACAATGTCAATCAATTAAAACACTATTCATAAAAGTAAAATAAAAGTGAAATTCTCAAGTATTCAAAAGTGTTTTGCATTAAACTATTGGTTTGCTCAAAGAGTAGTACGTACTTACCGCTCCGGTTTTCTGACATGTGCTGTGACATTTTAATGCCCCAACTATCGTTATGTCTACTATACTATATATATATATATATATATATATATATATATATATATATATATATATATATATATATATATATATATATACTATATTATATATCTATACTATACTATATGTCTATGACTACTCGTGATGTCAAAATCATCGTGATAAATAAAAAGAATATTTTAAGTTTGTTTATTTATTTCACTTCTTTTTTCCACCACTTCAAAAACCATCGCTAGTTTTATTACAATTAGACTTTAAAAACTGCAGGCAAGGAGCGACAATACAATCTTTGACCACTTGAGGTCACTGTTTCGTTAGTTTTAGAGGTTAAAATCGGGTTAAAAGTGGGGTGGGGCGGGGTCGAGGTGTGTGGCGGTAAAAGCAGAAAAACTAGGATGAGTAACAGGAGAAATGAAGGGAAAGGAAGTGGACAGAGGTGGTTTCGTGAGTCACTCTCAGGCTGACTGATTCTACTGATGAATTACAAAAACTGGCAGATTGTCAGGTGTTCACTAACAGTGTTGTGCTTCTTGATTAAAGTGTTTCCCAAAGTAAGCCCTAGATTTATCTTCTCACCCGAGGTGTAAAGTGAGAGCACATGAAAGCCACACTTCTGTAAAAGTACAGATATCTTACTGTGAAAGTTACTACACAACACGTCACTAATTCCAAGTGACTCATGACTAATACTCAAGACTTGAGTAAAAGTCGTTTCCAATATTAAAGAAACTTGAGTATTTTATTTGGGGCTTATCTTGAACTGTCTTAAACACGTGCACTGGGGCATCAATGACATGCGGAGCCCAAAGTGAATTCTGGGTAATTAGTGCCCAGGTGTCTCTTATCAGTGTCCTGCTGCTTCCTTCTGAGGCCACCAGGGGGAGCCAAAGAGCTGAACCGTAACAACATAGGTTTGGTATTTTAATTAAATGTAACACATTACAAATACATTTTCCCATTATAAAACCCCAACACATTTTAAACATACTAATTTTGCAAACATTTGCTTTGAGTCTGAATTGTCCCACTGTTCACTTTGGCACTCAAATCACTTTAAACTTTTGGGTCACTTTACCCCCACCGCACACACACTTACTGTTTTTGTGTATTTGTATCCTTATTGTACGGCATATTGTATTGTATTTTATTTTGTATAGTATTGCATTTTTAACAATTTACTTACATAATTCCTAACATTAAATAAAGTTACAATACAAAGTTTGCCTATAATGTTAGTAAGGTCTACTAAAAAGCAATGTCCATTTTTTCCACCAAAACGTTCTCTCAATAAAAGGTTAATGTTTAATTTTGATTGTGTTTACACCGTTTTAAATATAAATTTTACCGCAACTCTACGGTGCTGGAGAAACGTGAACATGCTTGAATTTGGTCTTTCAGAAAGAGTAGGAACCCTGTATGTACGTGACAAATACAATTTCAATTTGTTGGTTTGTTTCATTATTTAAAGTTGTTTTTATAACGTTAAAGCTTATAAGCGTTATACTTTCACCGTATTACATTGTATGCAGTAGTCCGATAGACATGACACACAGCATCACACGCACAGGCCTTTTTATTGTGCTGGATAAAGAGGTAAATATCTATAACCAAGGCTTTTTATTCAGATTTGTGTCCATCGAAACAGAAAGCCGTTTTAAGTAAAATCACAAACAGTAAGTGAAACAGTTGTTAGAAAACGGGTTACATCAGCTGAAGTCTCAGAGGAAACGATAAAACACAAGACGCTCTAGACATCTATAGTCTAGCTAAGCTAAAAAGACAGAAACAGCGCCGCGTCACTTGATGGCTAAAAAGGTTGCCGCGTTCTCTCTGGTTGAATGGAAGCAGATAGTAAGCGTGACGACTGAGGTATCAGGAGGCCTCGTGGAGGTAGATAAGTGTATTCGATTGTACGAGAAAGTCTTCAAGACACTCAGATAAACTGCGGCTCCTGGGGGGAAAAAAAACATTCGAACCGCCGCGGGAACCCGGCGGGAACGGCCGTTCTAGAACTTCGTAAACTGGTAGTCACCATCACCGTCTCTACCAGTCTCCATGTTGGTTTGTGGCAAACGCCAAGCTGCCGCGGATCAAGATGGCCGTCACGCGGCCACACCTCCGTCCGCTTCTCCGCGCGTGCTTTTTTAAGGCCGTCGTGGTGTTTTCTCACTGTACTTGAGTGTGACGCTATAGCGAAAAACAGACAATCACGTGTGTATAAAGGACGCACGCCGAGGAAAAACACGCTAATCAAGTATATGTCAAAATCTAGTCATTCGCTTGAAACATACACACAAGAACATTACAACAAACGTGTGTTTTGTCTTGTTTTTCTTTTCCAACCTGAAACAGTTTCAAGTCTCTTGTTTTGTTCTCACGTCAACGCTTTACAAAAGAGAAACACATGGATGATACGGAGAAAGAAACCAGACACAGTAATCGTTCGGCTATCAAGACTGGAGGTAGGTTGTTTGTCAGCTGATTTACTTGTCCGTTTTTTTTTTCTGTCGTTTTTGAGGTCTGTCTAAAGAGTACAAAGAAACGTCTAAAGAGTACAAAGAAAACCAAAAAAACAACAAACATATATAAATCCAGAGCAATAGTGGAGCAAAGGAAATACAAAAAGGAAAACACCGTCGTTATCGATTAGGGTCGTACGAGCAATTGATCCTCACAAACCACGAGTTAATCAGTACAAATTATATATTCAAGTTAAAAATGTAAAACCGCCGCGTCGGCTGAAACTGAGCATCTAGTGACGCAGATCAGATATACGTGGAAAACAAAGGAAATGAACTATAACAAAACGCGACACGTTTCCCCCGTTAGCTGCGACGATTAGTTACGACTACAATGGATTTGACCCGCCTGACTTGTAGTAATTAAAAAAAGAGCGTTTGCTGTGCGTTCGCCCGCCGGTTGGTTCTCCGTTTTGGCACTCGCAGCTTCCCCTGCTTTTATAACAAATATCAGATAGCAGCACGCGTCTTTCCAGCTGGTTTGCAGGTTGAAGGAGTCAGAGGTAGCTTCGGAACAAGTGAGGGTTGCGCTGGTGCTCAGGTACTTTGTGTGTGATGAGGTAAAACTTGAGGTATAATCACTGCTCCTGTGATTTGAACGTCTTTTGAGGTCTGACTGCGTTTTTCCCTTTGAGCCGATGCGAACGTTCTTAAAGCTGCGCCGTACGAGACACCGGGTGTGTGCATGCGTGTTGAGCCAAAGCGATGGATCTGTGGGTTCAGGTCTGAGATTCGACTGGCGTTTCGCGAAAAAAAAACAAACAAAAAAAAACCCGGTAGGAAAGGATCACCACCACAGACTTGTATGCGACTTTACAGAGATGCCAGAAACGTAGGAAATCGGATTAGCGGCAAAACAAAATCAAACGTAAATTTCCTTCACGTTTTTGTTCGAGTTTATTTATTTTCCCCTTGCAATCGTCACATTTCGTTCAAAGCTGATTTTTTTTGTGCGTTACAGATTTTTGGCACTAGTTTTTGACACGTGGGGGCGGTCCTTACTCTGATTGGCTGGTGAGAATGTGATTGGCAGCAGTAATGAGTATTAAAAGACTGTAATTTCAAATGTTATTTTTGCACAACTTTGCTCAAATACTTTGGTGGAAAAGTACTTCAAAATAACAGTAGACCTTTTTGTACCTACACATCATAATTGTAAATATTATATATTATAAATAAAAATGCATCATTATTATTATTATCATTAATAAAATGTTGTTTGTTTTAACTTTCTTATTAAGTGCCGCCGCAACATAAAACCAGTGCCAAAAGTCCAAACACCTGAAACGCACAAAAAAAAATCTGAAACGAAAAAAAACAACAAACAAAAACGTGAAGAATGCAAGCGAAACCAAGCAAAAACGTGAAGTAATATTTACGCTTGATATTTTGGCACTAATGTGATCCCACAGCTACGCCAGCTAGCTTTAGTCTGAGTACTTCCAAACGCAAAGGTGTGGATAATATTTGCATGGCGCTCTAATGCAGTGAAAGTGAATGGATGACAGGCAAAAGTGAGAGTCCAGGAAATCCAAGATGACTTGAAATGGAAACCATGGAGAATCTTGTCCTTCTGGCCGACCCACAGACATCGTTATTGACCAAAATTGCTCCTTGTAGTACCATTTACAGTCAGTGCATACCGAGGAGCAGCACAGACATTTAACGCTAAAGTGGTTTTAAAAGATGCACGAGGTAAAAACGCAGTTACGCACTTTACTCACACGAGACCCTGAATCGAGGCTCTTGTTGTCACTTCAAGTCAAGGATTTTAAAGCTGGCTGTGGTTTTGGTGAAACCGTTTTCGTAGACTTGATGCAACTACTGACCCTTGTGGACTATCAGAGCTGTATTCGATAATTTGTTGTTTGTTTTAAAGAGATTTTTTTGCGTCTCTCTTGTCTTGGAGAGTGAATCGCACTTAAGCTCTCTAACCTACATCACACCTACTTGGTTCTTTCTCCACCGATGTTTAAAATGCTTCAAAGTGGGCTAGAGAAAACTATTCTGAAGACACATGAACCAGACGGATCTAAGGCTTGAGATGGCGTTCACCTCCACACTGATGAAACATCATCTTTGGATGTTTGTGGAGTTCTTATAGTACCAACCAGACATTGGAACTTTTTACAAAAACTGTTAGTCCTCCATGAGTTAATGCCACGAGAGTGAAAGTCCCCGGTCGGTATTAGAAGCACCCGATGTTGTAATGGTTTGAGTAGGTGCACAGACTTTCCAGCACGGCCTGAAACATCCATCAACACTGGGCACGGATGTGTTTGAAAGCTGCCGAGACACGTTTTTGTACATTTAACCCCTGCATTACTGCGACTACAGCAGTGGAAATAACACGGCAGCTCCAATTGTCTTGGAGATGTTTGTAAAGTCTCGTTTCAGGTTACGGTCTGAAGTGTGTGTGTGCGTGTATGTGTTGTTTAGAACCGCAATAGATGACTGAGGAAAGACAGACTGATACAGCGAACAAAAACACAGCAATTGTGAGAGTGACGTGAAGGATGAGTGGTCAAGGCCCGTTTCCCTTAGAGAGAGAGAGAGAGAGAGCCGACAGCTGAATGAGGTAGAGGTTAAATCGTGTGGTGGCCTAGTCGTCCTCTGGCTCCGCCTCTTCCTCCTCCTCATCCTCTTCCTGTAAAACACATTTGTGTGATTTAACTTTTTGAGATTTGGCAACTTGGGTCAGTGTCTTGCTCAGGAACGCCTCAGTCGTGGAACTCCACAGTCTGGGATTCGAACAGTAATGTCTTTAACTTAAACTAGGTTAAAAACTGAAAATTGTCCTGACCTAATAATAATAATAATAATAATAATTCATTCGATTTTTTTATTTATTGGCGCCTTTCATGACACTCAAGGTCCGTCAATTCTAGGTATTATACAGCTTAAGATCAAAACAATTTGTAAAAAAAAAGATCCATTATTTTTATTTATTTTGTAAAAGATTTAGTTATTATTAAATAATTAGTTAATTAATGTATTAATATGTAAAACTGAATAATTAAACAGAATAAAATCATTAATTATAAATCATTCATTTACATTTAAAAAGTAGTAGTATTAGTAGTATGATGAATAAAAAGTATGTATGTTTTATAGTGAAATATCATATTACGCCCCTTGATTTTTCAGACACAAAATAAAAATACCATTAATAGGTGAGCATAAGCACCTCATTACCTTCTTGGTGTTTCGACTTTGCAGAAGCATAAAATTTTTGGCTTAACACTTAACTCTTTTACTTCTTTTAACAAACCTAACTTGTGACTCATCTCTACATTTTACTTCGAACTTATATTTACGTGCAAGTTTCCGAGTGTCTGAAATTCTAAAAAGGAGTGCTTATATTCACCAAATTGGATGCCAAATTCCGCTAGGTCTTATTTTTAGGTTGATCTTACAATTTGGTCTCTCTCCACGCAAACAGAAAATTCTTTTCTCATCCCTTCAGACTGTATTCGCCATCCTTGTGGCTGAATAGCGACATGGGAGACGCTCTGCCACTTTTCAGAATGAAATGGATTTCATTTTCCACATGGCCTCGTTTTTTTTCAGCGAGACGAACTGACAATTTATAACTCTCTTCCTTCTGCTCCCATTCAGAGGCAAGGCCAACGCAAAAGCCTTTCTACATTATCCCAGCCAAACTCCATTCATTAGAGTGGCGGACACTTCAGTTGTGAAGGAGCAGCTAAGCGCTACCATGTGTGACATGGCCCAGTGAAAGCAAAAAAAAGGTGAAGAGGAAGGAAAGAAGGAGAAAAAGCATTTAATTATATTCGGTCACCCTCCTCCCTCCATCCGTGATCCTGAATGGCGTATCCCACTGTCATTCATACGCCCAAAGAGCATCGGCATTCCCGGAACTTTACAGTTTTCCCATTTTTTTCCCATCCCTTCATTCTCTCGTCTAAATCACATGCAAACACACAACTACGTGAATATGAACAACAAAGAACTAGAGGAGATTATCAAGACTCCGGCCTAACATTCCCCAAAAAAGCAGAGACAACAGTCTGAAAATTGCCAAAGAAAGGCAAAATGGACTCAAGGACTTAGAGTGTGTCCATAAATCGTTGTTTTCAACAGACTTAGCTTAGTTTTTTTGCATCGGTAGGACGATGCGGATCAAAAACCCTCTTCTTCCTTCTCACTTCTGTACATAGAGTTTGCGTTTACTATGAAAAATGAAATGGTGGAAAGAGAGACAATGAATAGATTTGAGATCGAAATGGTTTTGTAATGAAACAGGTTGTTTTCAAGCATTAACCCCCAGAATAATGAGAAAAGAAAATGTCAGAAAGATTAAAAGTCTTTAACGCATACAGAAATAAAGGCAGAGAAAAAGGGGGATGGATGGATGGATGTAGAGATGGATAAATCAGTAAATATAGAATACTTATAGATAGACAGACAGACAGACAGACAGACAGACAGAGAGGTGGCTATATGGATGGATGGAAGGATGGATGGATGGATGAATGGATGGGTGGATGGATGGATGGATGGATGGATGGCTGGCTGGATAAATGGACGAACAGACAGAGAGGTGGATGGATAGATGGACAGAAAGACAGATGATAGATAGACAGACAGACAGATGGATGGATGGATGGATGGATGGACAGACAGACAGGTGGATGAATGGATGGATGTAGGGAGAGTAAAGTAGACAGATAGACAGACAGATAAAATTAGCTAGATAAAAAGTAGTTTAACTTATTCGTGGCCGCTTTGAGAAGACTTGTAAAGAAGACTTGTAAAGCGCCGTTCAAATAAAAATCGAAAGCATTAGTATTGCATTGAGCATTAAAACATTAACCATTAAAAAAAAACATATTATTATTATTATTATTATTATTATTAACAATCCTATATTTTATACATTTACACATTACATTTTTTCCCTCTATGAATTAGCTGAAGCTCCACCTCCTCCATCAGCAGCCGCATCACAGTGACGGAGAGTTTGCACAACACGAGCCGAGAGCCAAACGCCTGCTTTTTTCACCGCACGGACACACTGAAGCCAAATCTACAGCTAATGCTCCAGAAGAATCCTGACAAGAGGAAGAAAGAGGGCAACTCGTCCACACTAATCTGCTCTGCCAGGGAGAATATCCATCTGAGAGCCATGAAACCAACGGCAGGATTCCTCACATAGCACCAAAGATTTACATTTGCATTAATGATCGAGCAGGCAGCGCACACACACACACACACACACACACACACACACACACACACACACACACACACACACACACACACGTACCTGAGCAGGCTGTTCCAGGATCACTTGTTGTGGCTGCAAAAATAAATAAATAAAAAGACAAAATGTAAGAGTTTGAATTAAACAGACATTAGACAACATGTATGTAATGTAAGCATGTAAATATACCAATTTCACACTGTTTTGAGTCAAATCAAAATTGCACATAAAAACGTCAACTACTATTAAAACTAATTTCCTGCACGTTAATGACTAACTTTCAAAAAAATGACAGTTTGTGTGAAGAAAAAAAAAAACAACTAATAAAACATATTCACTCTAAGATATGTCACATCTGGCAAAGTAAACGTTGCAACATTGTTGAGCATCCAATTTACCCCTTATCATATTTAATTTTACACAAAACATTTTCTAAATATCTGAATCATTAACTAAATTCTTTTGAAGTTTTTTTTTTTGCTTTTCAATGAAATGTATGAACCAAAATCTTTATTTGCAATGCAATTCTTATGCATAAACTCACACATCATCTAAAGGAAGCCAATCTGCTCTGTTTTTTTTATTTTTCATTTATTTAACTGTTTCTGTAAAATGAGCACATACAATTTAAACTAGAATTTAAACTATGATTTTCTCAAATACTATTACAGTTAGGTAGTAAATATGACCGTAGACTTGAATATTGCAGTTAGTGAGACTGTAAAGTGTGATGAGACCATCTACAACAAAGTGAGACATTCTCTAATGTAATTTTGGTAATCTAATAATAATAATTGTGTCCTGAGACCATTTTTTCCTCACACTCATTAATCCTTCTTCCATGGTGTAAGACACTACACATTCCAGGGAAGAAAACAACTACAACATTTAAAAAGCTACTACACAAAGCCAAGATCGTGGCCTACTAACATTACATCACGATCGCTCAAGTGCCGCCACGCCACAGAAAAGGCTTCTGAGACCAGGACCTGACAGCTGAGCAGGCAAAAATAAAACCCTGAGAGTGTCCAGTGTTCACCACCACCACCACCGCTGACACACACACACACACACACACACACACACACACACAGTTGGGATTGTTGCGAGCAGCTGGTGTGTTTTGTGCCAGCTTCGGCTGGAATGCTATCAGGTCGTAACACAGTAAATGTCAACACCGGATGAGAGCCGACTAAGAATGATACTAGTGATAAAGGGAAATTGGGAAAACGATACACACATTCCAAACGAGATGCTCAGCGCACAAATATGCTTTCGAGATGGTTCCGGAGTGACGGATGTAACACCTCCCGAAAGGCATCCGCGAGAAACCAATTTGCAATTCAAGTGGCAACAACTGTAAAATGCAACTCGCTGCAAATCCACTTCCTGACACAAGGTGGCGAGACACCATATTGTAATTGCATACTAATTGGCAGAAGACCTATTCATGGTAGATGTATGGATGGATGAGTGGATATATAGATAGATAGATAGATAGATAGATAGATAGATAGATAGATAGATAGATAGATAGATAGATAGATAGATAGATAGATAGATAGATAGATAGATAGATAGATAGATAGATAGATAGATAGATAGATAGATAGATAGATAGATAGAAAGACAGACAGACAGACAGACAGACAGATAGATAGACAGACAGACAGATAGATAGATGGACATGTGGATAGATGGATGGATGGATGGACAGACGGACAGACAGACCGATATATAGAAGAATGGATGGACGGATGGATAGATGAATGAGTAGATGGATGGATAGATAGATCTAGATAGATAAATTTGTCCCACAATTCTATATTTACAAAAATTCGAAGTGTGCTAGGTTACACATTTTACAGTCAGTTGAGCAGCTCCAGAGACAAGAACAAAAGTCTTGATTCCACCGGTTGAGCAGAGTTTTACACGCTGGGCCGAGAAAATTCTCAAATTAGTGCCCATTGTTAAGCAACATTGGGAATCAAACCCTCAGTTTTTGGTGTTGAGAACACAGTGTCCTATTAGTTTAAACATTTTGTCAGGGTTTTTTTTTTTTTAGCAATTAAAGAACCAAGTTGTTTGGTAAATAAAGACTTGATAAAACGTTTTTTTTTCCCAATCTTCTTGTGAGAAATGGCCTCATCAAGACCTTTTCTTGATGCCGTTGAACTTGTCACCCTCCGCAGAGGCACATCAGAGGGCCTGGCCCCGCCCCGCTCGGCCTCCTGCCCTTCCACACAAAAAGAGAAATCACTCCATTGTCTTTCACAAGGCCGAGTTCACTCTTTGAAGCAGTTAGTAACTGACACACCGAATCATTTCTGGAAGCTTTGGTCAGTGGAGAGCTGGGGTTCCTGTGACCTTTTGTTTTGCCTGATCCGGAGGAACGTGTCTAAAAACACTGAAAGCCCTCTATAAGGACACGTGTGGGCTTAAAATGTGGAGAAAATGCCCACTTGGTTTTTTTAATAAAAGACATCACCTTTTGTTATTTATTTACTTTTTGTATCTTCTTTATCTTAATATGAGTATTTTTGTAAGGCGCTTTTTTTCCACAGTTTTAACTGTCTCAATTATGTAAGGGTTGCTTTTTATTCATTTGATGTTTATCACTATGACTATGACAAGACAAAGACCAAGACCATCTTGCACAATTGTTTATACTTTTACTTACTGTTACTATTTACCACGTCATTACTGTTTTTTTCTTTTTCTTTTTTTTTTTGTGCTAATATTGCTGCTGCAAAACACAGAAATTTGCCCGTTTTAAAAGTAAAAAAAAAAAAATTACGTAAGTATTTTTTCACTTTGAAACTTCTAATGTGTGTCTTAGTTAGTGTAAAGTACAGTACATATAAACAAAATCTGGTTCAGTTTACATATTTGTAACCCGCGCTACATGATTTTGTTACAGTGATAACGATTGGATCAATTTGACCCTTCAGACAAAATGAAAGCTAAAAAGAGTCAGAAAGATCAAATACTATTTGTTTCTTTGCAACAATGAGACATAATACACCACTGTCTCAGACTCACACACTCTCTCTCTCTCTCTCTCACACACACACACACACACACACACACAAACACACTGTTTTGGGGAACTTGTTGGTTTCTGACACATAATAAAAGCCCCTGAGTCAAATTGACCTATGCACATTATTGATATTCCTCTGAAACAAACATAACAGGAGGGTATAATAAATCTTCCAAAAAACAAGTGACTACTGGTAAAACCAGAAAAACAGAAAAATTACTTTGATAAAAATATAATAAAATAAAGAGCTGAAACAAAGCAGACACGCGCTGTCTTTACAGCTCTTCTCTGATTATACCCGTCTTATACGAGATTTAACAGAATACCCACATCTCTCAGGTCAAGTTGGGGACTCGACTTATAAGCGAGGAAATACGGTATGTTGAGAAAAATTGGAACAATCATCTCAAACTTCCATCATTACTTCAGCATCACTCATCTCGCAACGATGACTTTCTGATAAAAGTTTCTCTAATACAAGTCGATCAACCTATAAATCAATCAATAAATCAGTCAGTCTGTCAATCAAATAGTCCGTCTAGTCAGTGTAAAAAATGGAATAAACCTTTTGTATTCGTAGTGGCAGAATGATTCATCACTCTTTTCTCACCTTTGTGAGGAAGTTATGTAACTTTACATAAAGTTATGTAAGCGTAACATACAGCGAATGGCCGACCTCGTTGTTACTGCTTGTCACAACCCGCCACCTTGGAAACAAGTCGAACCGACGTATTTTTCCAGCCTGCAGAGATACGCATGCCTTGAAACAAGAGCAACAGAGACGCCCGCAATCCTCAGAAATGCTAACAGAGATGAACGGTATCTCCGGAACAAAAACAAAGACAAGGAGAAGGAAAGAATGTCTGATTTTTCCCAGGGACCACAGAAGGTCAAATGGGCATTTTATCCAGTTTCTAAAGTGAATTAATTCAATTTTAATTCATTCGCACACACGTACAATAATTAATTTGCATACAAGTACTGTATATATCACTATGCATTTATTTTATAAATGTTAATTCTTTTAAAAATGTAAATAATAATGATAAAGATGACTGATTGATAGCCAATGACTGTAATCACTTGATTACAATATGTACTCATTGTATTAGCTACATTTGTCCAAAAAAAAATAGGTTAAATCTAAAAAGAACAAACAAAAATGAAAAATAGTGAACTAATAAAAAAAACAAACAATCATAACACAAAGAATTGCATATGCATACAAATATATAAACAAACTAACAAATTGGGATAGATAGATAGATAGATAGATGGATGGATGGATGGATGGATGGATGGATGGATGGATGGATGGATGGATGGATGGATATCCGGACAGATGGATGGATAGATAGATCTAAATACTATTATAATGCAACCATACCAAAAAGAAATTAAACCTTAAACATAAATAACAATAACTTCAATAGATTTAACCTAAATAAGCAGAGTTGCTTTGATTTTGTGCTTCTTTTACCACCAAGACCTTCTGAATAGTTTTATCATTTCTATAGGATTAAAGAGCATCTGAACTGGTCGTTTAAGTTGTTTAAATTGTGAAAAAATAAAGTGATGATATTTTAAGGGTTATTTGTCGTCTTGTTTCGGAAGGGGGTGCGTGCCCGGCCCCGCTTTAGTATTGCGATGAGCCCCAAATAACCAGAATTGACTTTATATGAAACACAAAATTGGGTTTCTACTGATTTCTATCTTTTCACTTTTCTCTCATTTCTTTCCCCCGTCTTATAAGGGGATCTAAACAGAATACCACAATCTCACAGCTGAACTGGGGGGGTCGACTAATAAGCGGTTACATAAATACGGTATGTACATAGATTTGCCCCTCAAATGCTTTATTTACAAACAAACAAACAAACAAACAAACATAACACAAAGAATAGCATACACATACAAATATATAAACAAACCAACACATTTGGGATAAATATTTAAAAACAAATATAAAAAATCAAACAAGGAAAAGCTGAGAAGTAGTTGAGTCAAAATAGTAAAAGTAAAAAATATTGGCGATTTCAAACACATATTTAGATTAATGCCATTATACGTGTACAAGGAAATGAAATACAGTCCAGGTGATTTGAAGAACCTCAAAAAGACCAAGTGGGCATTTGTCCCACTTTTCAAATAAATTAAGCATATATGTCAATATAAATAGTTTTAATTTACAATAATAATAATAATACTTTTAATTATAATTTGGATTAAATATATAATCTAAATGTGTCAAAAACAATTAGGCTATAAATTGTAATCGCAAAATATTCAAAATAAAAGAACAACTGTTACAACTCCTCCGATGATGTCACCTGATACCACTCGTCATTCCGCTATATAGTCACTCTTCTTCACCAGGGTCATTGTCTGTCGTTGTTCACGTTCTTCCGAATCTACGGTTCTACGATCCGTGTTGGAACTTCATCTCTTCGTTCCCCTTCGTCAGTGTCAGTATTCCCCTGTCTTCAGTGTTGTGCATTAAACCCGTTTCAGTCTGCCTTTCCTCTTTACACGCTCACGTCTTCTCCTCTATCCGGCGTGAGCGCAACAACAACAAGACCCAAATGAACTAATAAAATACTAATCAAATAATCATATCACAAAGAACAGCATATGCATAAAAAAGCAAACTAACAAACTGTCATAACTTTTTATACACAAATAGGTAAAACTAAAAAATTGCTGAAAAGTCATTAAAATTAATAAAATAAAATTAAGTATTTATAAATTATAAATTAAGTAAAAATGCTAAAGGTAATAAAAGTATTGATGTTTCAAATACTGTACTTAGATTATTAGATGTACTATAAAATAATGTACAGGTGATTTGGAAATATATTTATGTGTATATGTATGTACGGTATATTTATTTTTATTTAATATTTTTTATATAAATATAAATATATTTTATTTATATGAATTATTATTTTTTTTGTTTCAATTCTTTTCAGTCCCTCTGAACATGAAAAGTTTACAGTCATGTGACCATTTTTTTTTTTTTGGTATGGCAAAGCGCCTTTCTAGAAATGCTTGCAACACAAACGATTAAAAGGAAAGAATTGAGGTGCTACAGTGAAAACCCTTTCAAATGAATGAGAAGAGCTGTAACACTGACTTGTTGAACTACCTGTGGAAGTGTGTGAGGCTGTCGCACGGGATGATTATGTAACGCTTGTAATTCGGCCGCTGGCACAGCTACCAAAATCTGAGAGTGTTCAGCTGCAAGTCTCAGCAGTTCCAGAGGAGAACGTGCCGGGACAGAGCCAAGCCAAGCTTCTGCTCTTAAGACCTGGCGTCTCTTACCCAAACCATCCACCGCTGCCAACACTCATTTATACAAGATTTATACTGTGTCTCACTCACGTCTCCTTCCCCTCTAAGAGTCTGCGCTCAAGTCAACTTACTCTCTCTCTCTTACTCGCCTCTCTCTCTCTCTCTCTCTCTCTCTGTCTCTCTCTGTCTTTTAAATGCCATTGTCTGTTTCAAATGCCTAGTAATGCGGTCCACAGCGCAAAATGTGTTTGAATTCAATTGAAACATTTTGCTTGTGGAGGAAAACTCGTACTTCTTCATGCTGCAGCACTCTTTGCTATTTTTGTGAACATAATAAAATGTGGCATTACTGATCTAAAGTTTTATACCGCAGTTTAAATGTATGAAATGTTCTAAGAGAAAGACTAAAGGTGTAAGGAGGGATGGATGGAGAAAGAGATAGATAGATAGATAGATAGATAGATAGATAGATAGATAGATAGATAGATAGATGGATGGATGAATGGATGGATGGAGAGAGAGATAGATGGATGGATGGATGGATGGATAGAGAGAGATATAGATGGATGGATGGATGGATGGAGATAGAGACGGATGGTTAGATTGATGATAATCTTACAGTAGTTTAATATAATGAGATTAAGGTAGTTTAATAGCTCGTGACCAAAAAAATGTGCATGAGAATTACATAAGAATTTGTGAAGAGGTTAAGCCGAGTACATTAAAAAAAAAAAATGAAACAATTTTTAGGAAAACAATTTATTAAGTGTCATTCCACCTGACTGGTTGGCAAACTTGTTCTATTATGTTATCCACTTTACATTACTGTAAAACTTTTCTTTGTCAGTCATTCCTTTTTTCAGTCCTTCCGCTACGGTGACGCTCTACTAGAGGTGGCCTTCAAAAATAACATGGCGTTCATATAGAGATTTTACTAAGTATTATTTGATATTGTTTATATTAGGATTTACTAACATTCAGTTATTGCACTGCGCTGTCGTGGCTTATTCGTCATTTTTGTTGCTTTTGCTTGTACATTTTTTTCAATGTACTATTCTGTTATAAAGCGGCATTTTCCCCCCACTGGAGGGCTAGTAAAAGCGGTTTTCTTTTCCTTAAAAAGTCAGCGAACATGTGTTTTTTGTTTAGGCAAGACAAGTTGGATACAGTGTCTGTCAAGTTTGCATTAGTCAGAACTGATCAGAAAACATTTGACTGATTTGACGAGGCAAACGTATCCAAAGCCACCGAGAAGCCGCGCCTCGCTCCATTCCCACGAATAAATTCCACATGTTCCGACATTGTGGAAGTGTAAATTAGGAAAACAACCCGACATCTCCAGGGTACTGAACCACAGAACTGACTCTTCGTTATCTGCTTCGGAATGCCTGGAAGATTCTCAACACACTTTCAGGTCGAACATCACCCACAACCCTTCCAGGACCCAAATATGAAGCAAAAAATGAAGCCCGTCCCGATGAATGTTACCTATCACAGCCTGGCTAAACCCTGCGATTAGGGGGAATATGCCGAAGGGCCCTTTGTAGAGGAGAAAAATGTCTGCCAGAGCGAGGAATGTGGAAAATTCCTGGCAGGACAAGCTGTCTTTTGTTTGAGTTCTCTTTTTTTTTTCGGAGGGGGTGTTCCGAGGGGAAAGAAAAGCACAGACAAATTGGATCTGGTCTGTTTAGGAGTCTCTGCTGTTTGAAGGGAAATCAGTTGCCTGAGATTCTTAAAAAAAGAAGTGGAAGAAAGTCTGGGCCAACAGAGAAGTTAGCTTTACTACAGTGTCACTAAATGGTCCAGGTTGGAGTTTTAAGGGAGCTATGCTGATGAATTGGAAGTGAATTAAATCTAAGACGCATTTTAATGCATATAGTAAAATTCAATCCAAACTTCTCCATCCTGTCTGAGGGAGAAATTGTGAGTTATGTCGATTTATCAAGCATAGCGGTTTTTCTCTTCTATTTAACATAATTGTATGGTTCAAGTCCAGAGAACGATGAGAAATTTTTATAAGCGCTCGTCTTAGCAGTAGACAGAGTGAGAACAGGAGAAGATCTACACTGTGCTTTTGTTTTCTCATTTAATTTCTATTTTTTGTATTATCATCATCACAGCCACGCTGATCGCACATAAACTTGGTCACTTTACACTTTTTTTGGACACTTTACACTTTTTGGACACTTGAGTCACTTTACTGTTCCCACCTACAGCTTTTGTGTTTTACATTTGTGTTGCTTTTGTATTTTTATTTGTAATTGTTATTTTATTGCTCAAGTGTTGCAGTACCCCCCCCCCCTTTCAATTTCATCCCTTGCACCTATTTTATTGCTTCCGTGAATGAGATAACATAGTTATGTTCACATATTTCTGAAGTAAACACTTCAGCCTACAAGACTAGGTCGCTTAAAAGTATATTCAGGACTATGTAGTATGAGTATATATATATATATATATAATTTATATATATATATATATAATCTGTGAAATTATTTTAAATCTGTGAAATTTCAGGCTTGTCAAAAAATAAAAATATAAAAAAAAATAAATGTTTGAGATAAATGTCCCCTGTGTGAACTCACTGGCACGACAAGGGTCTCAGAGGTGTCAACATTACATTCCTTTTCTTGTTCTTGAACAACTCAAGCAGATTTTTTGTTTTTTAGTTGTGAAGCGTCATAAAGACGGATAAAATAAATCTTGGTGTGTGTTTGCCTTTCTCTTTGAGCCCAGATCACCTCAAGAGCATCTCTGAGAGCAAGCAGTGGCTTTGGCTGCGAGCAAAGTGCTTCCAGAAGCCTGAACGGGGGGAAGAAGGAAGCAGTGAGAAGAAAAAGAAGGAAAGGTCAAAGGGGTCAGTGGTGGAAATCCGCCGAGGTGGTCCCAGCACAGTCTTACTGTGTAAAGAGAGCCTCAAACTCAACACAACCCCTAATGGCAGGAATGAGAGAGAGAGGGAAAACGAAAGAGGGGGGGACAGAAAACATTCCAGACACAAAGAGGATGAAATAGTCCAAAGGAACAGTGTGATGGTCTAAATTACACTTTCCGGTAAGTGTGACCCAAATGATGTTTTTTCATATGGGTGACAGATTCAATTTGTTCTGCAATGGTGAAACTTGAGAGACAAGGGTGTCAAGTGAACAAGGACGAATGAACATGACATGAGTGGCTTTCAAAATCTAGACTTTGTGGCATTTATTGCCTGTTTACGACGACCCTCAGAAGACGACAGAAACCAACAGAGCAACACAAGAGGAAGGTAAAGAGAACCGAAGATAGGACAAGGAACACATTATTGCCCAATTATACACGTGAAATTATTCAACAGACAATAGGCGGGTAAACTAATAAAGATCTCTTCTATAATCCGAGCGAGATGGAGACTGAATATTTGACTTATAGGTTAAACATAGCTTCTTCTTATAATGATAGGGGACGGTTCTTATTAGGACGGTTAAAAAAAAACTTTTGAAACTTCTGGCGTAAAAGTAATTTTGATTTTTGCACAAACCTTCAACTTACAGTTTCATTAGTCAACTTTCTGATCAAAAATATATTTACAAGACGACAAAAAACAAAAACAAAAGATACAATCGTAAAAAAAGATAAAAACATAGATCAAGAGACGTGTAAAAAATGCATGTGAAATAAGAGTGAAATAAATAAAAGGAAGGAAGGAAAGTGAGGTGATGGCAATATGGCCACTAGGGACCATACTGAATTGGTGCTCTGCATTTAACCCATCCGTGAAAGTGCACATACACACAGTGAAATGAACACACACAAACCCGGAGCAGTGGGCAGCCGGAGCAGAAACACACAGCAAACGGATGCAGTATGGTTGATTAGAAATTTTGTAAAAAGTTAAGTAAAAGTACTTTTGAATTGAATCCTATGTGAAATCCAATTAAGAGTCTTGGAGATTGATATAATGTATTCAAAAAATGTTTAATTCTGCACATAACATATCTTGTGAAGTGCGCAAACCCACGGTGGAGTAAATACACACAAACCAGGAGCAGTGGGCAGCCTTAATCTGTAGCAAACAGGAACCATGTCTACAAGGTTGTATACCTTGGATTCAACCTTGGATTCAAACCAACTCCTAACCAGACCACTGCCCACCCTGGGCTATTATAATAATGAGTATTTGTAAGGCGCTTTTCACCGTCAGTTTAACCGTCTCAAAGCGCACGTGTAAATATGTAAGGGAAATGTTGCTTTTTATTCAATTTGTCGTCTGGATTGTTGGTGTTAACTAAGTGGCTGCGGTTATGACAAGACAAAGACAAAGACACTATTATCTGGGCAGGTAATAAACACATAAAAAAGTTTCGTTAAGACTTGTCTGCAAGGAAAACCACAAATTCTATGACTCTTCTGGAGACGGTAATTTGTAGATTTAGCTATTGCTTTGGCTTTTCCGAAACTGACAGCAATCTTAGGACCATCACCTGACTTCATAGCCCCCTGCTTGGATTCCTGGTGGGCCACATCCAGTATTTTGCTGGAGAAGCTTACAAAAGCTATAAAAAAAAGTTTTGATGTTTGGCACCAAATTCCCAACACAATGACGCCCTTTTGGCTCAAGCAAGCAAGTTTAAAAAAGGAGAGAAAGGGAAAATGGTGAAGCAATGGTGAAAAAAAAGTGGCTGAAGGTTTTTCAAGCATCACAGACTGTTGGATGACTCCCAACTGCAACTCTCATTCCTCTGCTATCCCATCCTCCAAACATCTACCGACTCCCTTCATCCCTGCCAGACTCTCCCTCCCAATTCAGTCCGATCTGATTCCACTCTTCACCACCTGACAAAACTGTCTGTCCACAAGCCAAAATCAGCAGATCCTTATGTGAGATGAGAGAACCCTTTTCGGTTCATTTTTTGTCTTTTGACCAAAGCATTGACTTGTTCTCTCGAGTATACAACGGTAGACGGCGTAGTTGGTAGTATGAGCCACTGTAGACCTTACATTTCCACGTCATCTTCTTGGAAAAATACCAAGCAGTGCATATATAGCAAATGCTACTGATGGCGAAAAAACACCAGGAAAAGGAAGATCAAGAATGAAAACACATGTTGTTGTCATCAGCTGCATATACAGCAATCCGGAATTCTGAGACTAAGTCGTAATACTGACCTGGTGTCTCGTAACAACGAGAAGCTACTTTTTCCTTACTCAAGTAATTTCTACTTATCTGGGACATCATTTGTAAGTAATAATTTGAAGGAGTTCAGTTTGTAGATCAGTACAATATTTCAAAAAAGGTTTCATAGAATCGGAATGTCAGGGATCTTCAGTTTGAAATCTTCGGGTTAAAAAATAAAAAACAGAACTGAAATCTTCATTTTAGCACAAGTAACTTGCTGACCCCTCACAAAGCTTCTAAATATTCAAGACACCAACAAACACATTTGCAGACTCAAGCAATGGGTTCACTCTGAATCTGAATAAACACTCTTTATTCAGGGACAACATAGGTCATACGATTCGATTACATTGTTGATTCTAAAGTCACAGTTCGATTTCATTCTCTATTTAAAAAAGAACAATTTTGAAGCATAAGCTATGTCATTTTAAGACTTTTATGCAGTATAATAATATCTGACCTTTGTTGGCAATACACACTACATTGTCAAATTTAAAATTAACAGTAAATTGTAGGAACAACTTATAAAGTCATTTGGAAAATTATACAAAATAACCTTATTGTACATGGTATCACCATTGCTGTGCGTATCACCACACCAGCTGTGAGATTTGTATGCGAGTCTAGCATGCAAACTAAATTCTTAAAACCGGAGCGTTTTTTTCGACAACACGAACATTGTCAACATAACTCACTGAAATCCATAATACTTCCACACCAGCAATTTCGGTGAAACATGAGTTTCAAATTATGTCGACGGATCTCCTGCGTCTGCAGCTGTCATGCTATCCTTTGGTTGTTTGTTGTAGCTGTTAGGTCCACGTCTCAATCATTGAATCAAAAAATGGAATTGCCGCTACTGCCACGCCCCCATATTACGTGGTGGGGGATATTATTATCCTGTACAAGAACCTGAAGTACATTCATTTGGACAGGAGACTTCACTTTCTGGGCATTCTTTATAGGCAAACTTCACTCCTGCACTGGCCAGGAAAAAAAGACATGTGATTCCTGATACCACATCTTGCTTTTGTGATGGATAAGGGAGGATGTTCACACTGTGAAAGTAGTGTTGAGTGGTCTTTTCTGGGTGGTGCAAGCTGGCTGAGGAAGTGATGGTGCGGTCTCTGGAGGGTCAGTGTAATGCAATTACTCTGGAATCAGGACTTTTAAAGTCTGACCTATGTCCTATGTCCTAGTTTCTGGAGCTCTCAGCAATACTGGAATGAGCATGTCCACAAATCCTACAAGTAGACAGCATACACATCCCCTATCAGTGCTCTACTGGTTACCAACCTACTCTGTTTCCTTCCCAGGAACTCAAAGTCACCACCTGGTAGCTTGTAGCAAGGTTGTAGCTGACAGTCACATTACTCTTCTACATCTGTAAACTGAAGGTATGATCATCATTGGAAGCTGGAGCCTCAGTTTGTTGGTGCATACACAATCTGACCTCAAGTCAAGCTACTCAACACTCTTGGCCGGATACACTGTGTGTTTTGTCCAGGAATAGCCAATGATTTGTTCACATTTTCACGCTGTCACAACTTCCCCTTTCCCCAACCATCTAGTGTACAGCTCTCCAGCCTTCATGGCCTAGAGAATCCTTGAGTTCTGTGTCACAGCTGGGACTTCCAGCTGACTGGAGGAGTTACGGTGCTGAGGAGCCGAGCTGGGTTCCTGTGTGGGATCTTGGATCGCTCTCCAATGATATCAGATTGTATTAGATTGTTCCTGTGGAATTCCCATGGATCTGAGATGAAGAATCTCAAAGTCCTCAAGTCTTCAAGTAATAGGGTTACCATCATGCTTCTGAACTGATCTGCACCAGATTACTTTTGTAAGTGGTGTGTTGGACGGGTCAGCGTTGTCATTTTCCTCCACCTGCTCGTTCTTCTTAACATGGACTCTCGTTTCCTGGTTCTTCCCTTTATGTCTCTTGCTCACCGTTGGATTATTTTGTGCCTTCTGCATCGTGTCCTCTGTCGTGTTTTGTGTGGTAGAATCCCTACATTTTCCAAAGTTTCTCATTTGGACAACTGCCAAATTCTACAAGATGCAAGATGCATTCTTCCACTAAATGAGCCCACAATGTAAATGTCTCTTTAACGGATGGATTAAAAATCAAAACTTAAATTTGAACTTCTCAGAAAGCCGTACTTCTAGCTGGTAAAGTCACAACGGAACAAACTTGGGTTTAAACTGCAAGCAAAAAATATTTCAATGCAATTGTTTCCCAAAGTCTGATTTTACCAGACAAAGAACAATCACTTTAGTTCATTTTTGTGTGGCCAAACCAGAGATGGGAGAACACTTGTCAGCCCTCTGTAGTCGTTCAAAATATTCCAGAAGCAAAACACTTAAGCTCAATGGCCAGTCGCCAGCTGGCAATGCAAAAGAAGAACAGCAGAGTACATGTGAATAATGTCCGAGGACAGAGATGCCCCCGTTTCAACACGCCCCCGACCTCAACAACACTGTGTGGCTTGTCCGCTTGGCACAGCGAACGCGCTCCATCTCCGCACCTGTGCAGGAGGAACACCCGGAAAAGGAAGAGAGGGGGCGATAGATCAGTCTTTTGGCTGCAGAAGCAAATTAACTAGATAACAATCCGCCTGGTGCAGAGGAACTGCAGAGCGCTCCCAGGACTTCCTGCAGGCCCGGCGTTTACAAAGAGAACAGCCTGGTGAGGAAGTGTTGGAGCAGCGTTTTTAAATCCCGTCAACACTGTTGTCTACATTTCTGTCTAAACTGAAAATGTGTTGATTTTGCGTATGTTCACACGTGCTTGCCAAAAAATACTTTTAAAATGTTACCAATACTTCACTACTCCAGAAATACTAAAGAGATTGTCACGCACTAAATAAAGAAGAAAAAAAATGACTTTACGATATGCTTTTTTTAAGTATAATGTTTAATCAGCAGAGCAACAACATACACTAAAATTTGAAATGAACAATAAAAAAAATAAACATCAGTATAATATAATTATAAAATTATAAAAGAGTATTATAAAATTCTCGCAAAGCAATGAGTATTACATAATATTTGCATAAATTAAATTAATATGTTGCAGTTACGTAGCATTCGAAGAGATACGTTCTAGTATAATGCATTTACTTGCTTAGGAGATGATGTTGCAGGTATCTATGACTACACACTGCTATATTTACTTACTGAGGCATGCATAGAGTAACTAATACACAGTAATAACATGACTGGAAACGTAACTACATTCTCTGACAACAGGTAATCCTGTGTGAAACGATGACTCTCAATGACGAGATTTGTCTAATCTCAGCCGAAATGGCCGTGAGTAAACCAGTTTCCTTTAAACCAGAGCCTTTACCATTAACCATGGGTGGGTATGTGATGTAGGGGGGGGAGGGATTGGGGGAGGCCCAGGCGAAAACATTCCAGCAGCCCCTTGTAGCCAAAAAGGATATACTATAATTAATTCCAGAGGGCCAGTGGTAGTCGAATGAAGAAAACTGACTTGTTTATCCAGAAAAGGAATGGCAAAGCTCTTGTCACGTTCAGCCTAGGTATGTGGAGCCAGGACAAACCTCTTTGGGAAGCCAATCCATCTGTGACATGTTGAACAGATCATAGCAGACACACAATGATCCATGCAAGAGAGCACGCAGCAGAAGGACAAGTTTCCCATTCATAAAAAAGGAAAAGGAGACAGGAAGACGGAAAAAAAAAGCGCGGCTGTCTGCTGCCGACTGCATTGGCGGGTCTGAGTAAAGACTAGTCATACATAAACAGATCAAGCACGGGCTTTTTTTTTCTTCTTCTACAAACCCTCGATCAATTTAGTCTTTCCATCAATGACTCATTCTCATTCATAGAGAGCCACAAGCGGATTTAGACTCATTCACAGAATGTTTGCAGTGTGACTGTTGGGATGAGTGCTGGAAGCTGGACTATATCTGCACACACGCTCAGACTCAACTACGCCTGACCTTTTAACGCATGTTATGCCGAGAAACTTTTCCATTGAACTTAAGTGTCCAGTTTGACTCTCACGCAAACATTTAAAAGCAACTTGATCTGTCGCGTGAATCACTCCGTTGAGGTTCTAGTAGAAATGCAGATAAATTAGTCACGACGGCTTTATTCTGACCATTTAAAGCCATTTTCAGCTCAAATATTCTGTAGAAACACAGATTAAAACTACCTAAAGTGAATGCAAAGGAGAAAAACACATTTTGTAAAGCATTTATAGTGTTTTCAAAATGTGACATAAATTAACAAATGGACAAAAATGTGGCAAACGCCGCAACAGGGACAAAATCTCAAAATGATATCAAATGCAAAATTTACTTAAATGTTACTTTGTGTTTAATGTTTATGCAAATATTTATTAGTTTAACTAGGCTACTGCAACAATCGTAAGGATTTTTATTAAATTCACAGATACACGTTGTCCGTCACAGATACACTTTTTTAATCCGTTTGTTTAATAAGTGATTAACTGAAACTTTTTTCGCTTGTGCTCGGACCCTCAACTTTCTTGTATTTCTTTCACAGGACTTGCACTGAGAAATCGGAAGGAAGTAGAGGTGAGCTTCACAAGCAGGGGAAGTCACACACACACACAAACCCGGAGCATTGTGGGAGTCCATGTCTTGATCAAGGACACTCAGTTGACCGGGATATGAACCCGCTTAGGTGGCAAGTCCAAAATCTGAACATCTGCTATAGTTATATTTTTCTCTTTTAATAAAGAACGATTGAGTTTGTTTCCTTGAGTAAAAAAAGACTTCCTTTAGAGCAATGTCAAGCTAATTTATTTACTTCTTACTATTTACTTGCAAGACATTTTCTGTCTCAGTTGTGTCTTCTATTTAGAATTTATTATTTTTATTTCACAATCCTTAGCGTGTCATGTGACTCTATGTTGCCAAGGCAACAAGAAACAAGGAAGTGGAATAGCCTGATTGCTCTAACCTTAGGACTGGGCGATTATGCCAAACATAAAAATGTATTATGCAATTAATTAAACCTTTTAATACGATTACGATTAATAAATGATTATTTTATTTATTTATTTTGCCCTCGTAGTTCTCTGACATGTTTTGTACAATAAATATGCTTTTTAAAGTGAGAGATTTTTGAATGAAGTTTACATTACTTCATTTTAAAATGATTGAAGAAAACTATTATTGATTGAACATCAACAACCAAAACTAAAACACAGTCAAACAATCTCTTTGTTTACCAAAAATGTCAAAATAAATAACTTGCACATTTGGGAACAGAATACATTATTTTTAATATTTTATTACTATATGTAAAATGAGCAGTTATATTCTAAATAAAATGTGTCTTATTTATTATAAGATATAGTTTATAATAAGATATATATTGTGCATTTCCTGCATCTCTTGTAAACAAACATTTTAATATGCAATATATCACCTCACTTTTCTATCGATGTACACAACAGCTTGTCGTAATGATAATCAAATTCTGTTAAACACCATTGCAAGAGGTGATCTTAGTGATCGTATCATTTCACTATATCAAAACGAATTTAGGATCTGGAAAAACGGTTTTGAACAATTATAAGTGTTGAATTTCGATTTCGATTATTGTTCGATTAATCGCCTAGCCCTATCTAACCTTATACTTCACTACAATTAAACATTTCCCCCTGTATTCTCCCTATATTGTTTTAATTATTTTGGCCTTTTTTTTAGCCTTTGTTGTTATTTGGTATTTGTTGTTATTATAAAATGTAAAATCTCATTTTAAATAGCAAGTAAAGTGAAAAACGTGTACAATTTTTCTTATTTGTGCATTATAAACACAATAAACCGGTAAACTGTTGAGCATAAAGAATCCTCATTTAGCAATTTATTCCCAACATGACGATTTTCTCCCAGCCTTTACATTCAATCGCAATAAGCTCTTTCAAGATTAGAGAAAAATCACGCCTCTTTGTACACGTCCCACAGTAAGAAGACGCCCATTCACCTTTCTGCTGAGTGTATGACTCCATCATTGATCTGTTTAACTGAGTGGGATCAGTGTGTGGGTGGATGAAGGGATAGTTTGTACCTGAATCATTCAGTCGTCATAAAAGCGCTGCAGAACGCACCTTGACCGCGAGTACAAAGACACCCGGGTAATAAAATCCACTTTAAACATCTCAACATGCCATTTAAACATCCATTTCCTGCTGACGGAACTTGATAGCAAAGGTTTGGAATTGGTTACATTTTCAGGTCATAATAAGCCCTTCACCATTCCGCCCATTTTATATTTGTCTCTGTGCATTAATAAAAGTGTCCAGAAGGCTGATAAAACCATCACAAATAAGACTCTTATGGTGTAGATATGCCCGGCTAAGACGACACACATTCCCGACCCATCCGTCCCTGCATGTGTCCAATAAAGATTCAAAGTCCGTGTCCTAAAGCTGTCTGGAGTGGTAAGTAAAAGTTGAAAAGTTCTAAGACTCAGTTGAGAGCTGGAGGTAAAGCTGTTTTTTTTTAGAACAGCTCGACACACATGTGACTCCAATCACATTCCTGGATGATAGAGTCAGATGGCGAGTATTTTCCTCCAATACAAATGGACCGGTTTGAGGAAAAAAAAAGAAAAGAAAAATTAGGCAAATGTGTCATTGCAGAAAAAGTCGAAACAGTCGGAAATGAAGAACACGAGCAAGGAGTAAAAAAAAAAATCCAAGGAACAGATACAATCAAAACGCTTTCGCTGCACAGGAGAAAATAATCCTTCGCTATGGCGTCGGATAAACAGAGAGCTTGAAACAGGCCTGAGCTTGAAACAATTGCTCTGTGCATGTGCAGAGTCTGACAGGAGCAAAAGATCTTGGGAAATGAAGTCCTGACCACTAGAATCGACGTTTTGTTATCTATTGCTCGAGTGAAACGATATCAAATGATACGAGTCATAATTTAGGTTTGTTAAATGAAGAAAAATTTGTATTTTAAGAGAATATTATCGTAATAGAACCAGAAACGTTAACAAAATATATATTTTTTTCCAGGTTTATTTATTAATTTTTTTACTGTATTTGCGTAAATACAATATTTAAACTATTTGTCTACATCAAAGCTAAAATATCAGCTCTACTCTTTTATGAAAATGATCATTACATCCAGTGAACAAGAACAATCACAAACTTGCAATCCTTCTGTTTGGTTTGTTATGAAATAAAGGTATTGTTCAAATATAATTGTTGGCAATTCAATGGATTGGTGAATATTACGAAAGTACTGTAACTGTTTATCTCAAATCTAAAAACTGTGAGTGTGACAATTTATGCACATTGTGGAGTTAAAAAGCTCAAAAGCATCATCGCAAACGGTACTGAGAATATTTGTTAAAACAAAAAAAAAAACGTTTTAACATCTGCACGAGGTTCATCAAAGCGCTCCTGTCACTCTCCTTCCAACGTTTAGTGAATTCAGATGTGACACACTTCTCAGAACTTTAAGTCAGTGTGTGTCCAGGTCTTGGAATGCTTTGCTTTTCCTGTCCGGCTGGGAAAAGCCCATAAGGACATCTTTCTCCCGCATCTCCCCGCACTCACACCGGTGGCGGTTTTGACCGTCTGCAGATTGACTCACGAAGCTTTCAATCACCTCAAGCGTCACTTACACGCAGATAACAACAGCGGCTTCAGCTTATCAGGCAGACGATGAAACTAAACCTGAACACGGACAAACCCCAGCCAACAGAAACAGATAAACAGACGTAAAGTCCACACACCGTCCTCTGTTATTCTCACAGAGACACATTTTCAGCTAAGTGGTAATATACACTGACTGTGAAATAAGTAATTAAGCATACAACTGGAGAACATGTCGCACTCTGTAAACCACAATGTTTTAAACATAAATTAAAATGTGTTCAGTCCCACATTAGTAGAACAAATCGCCAGCAGAATGCGTTTTAAAGTACTTGTATTGCATTATAATATAACATACATACTAAAAGTACAATAACATTCATTTTAAAAGTACATAATTATACCCTAAAACCTCTAGAGGAAGGACACTTTTATACACTTATTATACTGTACACATGCTTTCAGCAAAATTAATTATCATTAATCTCGCATTTATTCCTTTCGACAAACACAAGATATGAGATCTGGTTCTCTTCTCATCAAGAAAATGTATTTTCTTTAAATTATGATCGGCTTACCTGTTGTTTTCTTTAGTTGAAAAATACAGCGCCAGCCTCTAATAGAAGGCCACCGTGACAAAAGGGTTGAAAAATAGAACACCATGGACTTCTATTAGAAGATATATGGTGTGCATATATAAAATCAATATTTATTCATTATGTAATTTCTATTTAAATTACACGTGTTCAATGTTACCCTCTTGCGCAAGTTGTCCGTCACTAAGTTTACCGAACGTAGGATTAATATTTTCCATTCTAATTCCATTCTAATAAATGTCATCATATAACCAATCCTAATATTATTAAGGAACTAACTATTCTTCACAATATGAAACCATTGGTATTGCAGAGTAGTAGTTGTACTCACCCATTTCCTGGGTCTTCCGCGGGGTCTTTTCTCTCCTGTGGCCTCTGCTTTCTGTAATTTACAACAATCACAAATTACTGACTGTCAACGTTTAATCCAATAAAATATATTTTATTGAAACACGCACAGATTTGTCCCAAATGAGGATTGAGTAAATGAACAAAGAAAAGGGCATTTGTAGTCAGGCATATCCGCCCACCGACAAAGAACTGTCTCCACTGCTCAGGTTGCCAGTCTGTGCAGAATAATATTTCACAGGAGGAATTTTATGCCATTCAAGTGTAAATAATAGCACCTTTATCATTAGAACCTGCCAGATTACGTCTATGAAAGACAGATATGGTCAAAGTCACAGAAACTCAGACTACATTGAAGATTGAGATTTAAACTGCACTAAATAAGTAAATCAAGAAAAAAAAACCCATATGAGTCACTATTTATATATTTTTTAGCCTGACTTACGTAAATTAAATTTAATTAAGTAAATTGTAATCCGTGCCATGACTTCATAAATTCAGGGATTTTTTTTTGTATTGGTATTGGTAATAAACATGTAATAAATAGCAGTTAAATAGCAGTTATTTAATTTGCGCTTTGGTAGATATTTATAAAGGTGCAGTATATAATTACATACGGACAATCTTACTTGAGCGGTTATTGCCATCTTGAAATGACATCATGCAAACCAAGCAACGCCACCGTTCTCATGAGATTACTGAAATCTCATGACTTTGAACAACGTCATTTCAATATGGCGGCTCTGCAGGAGAGAACAAAACGTCACCATTCTTGTGTTTAATTAAATGTTTAATTCATTTTACATTTTGGAAGCAATATATTTAATTGAAACTATTTAGAAACTCGGGATGACAAGATTTGGATAATCAGAATTTTTGTTAGTCATACTTTATTTTTCAAAAACATCAGATATATTTAGCCACCCCATATTTTTCTTCTCCACCCACGAAAGTTGTAATTGAAATGATGCAACAAGTGGACCTGGGACAATCTTGCCCTTGGCGGGAAGAAACCCTGGTGTGTCTCCTCCACAGCCGGAGACCATTAACAAGACAAGAAGCATCTTCATTATTCATGGGATATAAGGTTTTCTTCTGGCCTTGTCCTGGTTTTGTCGCACTAAGACCTGAAAGAAAGCGCACTCGGATCATCAGGGATCTATGAAAGGAGCTCGGAAGGGCAGATGTCAAAGGGAATTGTGTTTGTCAGCAACACAACTCAACGAAGAGCGTTAAAAATCAATGCTCCAAAGCCACGGACAACAGCAGCGTGCTTAAGGTCAACACTAATCTGAACAAAAGCCTGACAATGGTTGAATCTTCTAGGTGCGTTTTACTAAATCAACATCCATAAAAAAGTGATTTCAAAAAATGTCCAACAATGAACATGAATGAGCCGTTTATTCAGTGAAAATATAATCTATTGGAGGGTTTTGAGGTTTAATGTGAACCAGAAGTGTCTTTTTCGTTCTCTTATAAATTTGTTTTATTATTTAAAAAAGTGAGAGTCTTTCATTTTAAAATTCAAAACAAGTTTTGCTAGATAGCACAAGCACTGAATTTTGGGGGGGGTGATTACGGTTTATACATTACTAACTTACAAGCAAACTACGGTTGAACATTTATTAAGATTTTATTCACTCGTCTTCGGGTCGTCTTCTCTGAAGTCAGCTAGTTTAGTTTGGACACAGCATCAGGTTCTTAACTTCAAAAGTAGATTGGTTGATGAACTTCAGCTAGTTCAGAATATGGCTCAGAGATTTTTGAACAAGAACAAAACTTACATATAGCTCTATACTGGTTACCTGTTATATACGGTATACAATAGATTTATTTATTTTTTTTCTAATTACAATTAAAGCCTCAAAATGTTTAGCGCCTCTGTGTATTACATGCTATGCTCACAAAACTCAAACCAGCCTTTTTAATAACTAAAGTTTTAAAATTAAATTAGTATATACCGTAATTACTCGACTATAAGTCAAGGATTTTTCCTTAAAATTTTGGGCTGAAAGTGGGGGGCTCGACTTATACCCGCGGTCTACCGAAATAGAACATGTTTTACTCAGAACAGTGTGCGGATATTTCACCCTATCTCACAAAAATAAACAACAGAGACACAAGCGCGGCAATTAAATTAACATTTATGACGTGAACTAAATACATCTTTCAGAAAACGGGGCATGCCGGCTTTCGTTTTACGTCAAAAAGATGTGCGCGAGCCGAGCCGAGCCGAGCCACCTGTGTGCCACAAATAACCAGAATTGACTTTATATGAAACACAAAATTGTGTTTACTCATTTCTATTTTTTCACTTTTCTGTCATTTCTTTTCTCCATCTTATGAGGGGGTCTAAACAAAACACCACAATCTCACATTTGAAGTAGGGGGGTCGACTTATAAGAGGGTAAATACGGTACTTATTATATTAGTAAATATTTGAGGTCTTAAGTGACTGATACTTTTTTCGGACAAATGATGGGGTCTCATCTGCAAGAAGATTACATCACTGGGCTGGGATGGGGATGGCTCCGTTTTGTGTCCATCATGAGAAGAATGGGGTCAATTCTGGACCACTCAGAAGAGAGACATTGTTCATTCTTCCTCTAGAACTACCATCAAACAAAAGACTTTGTTAAGGTAGAATGTCTGAAGGGACATGCACCAGCGAGCCGTGTTGTTACTAGGTTTATTTTTTCTCTTACAATGAGTTTTTTTTTTTACTAAGCCATTGTTGCCTACCTGCTTGCTCATCAAAGCAAAGCCAATATTACAGTCGATGTTCCATTATTTTCATTCTTCTGCTTGTCACTTGAATCTAACTCAGTAATCCTAAACTAATTAAATGAGAGCTTTTAATAGTTAATTAGTAATTTACAGAGGTGTAAAGAGTGACTGAAAACCATCTTTGAACAAAAGTACAGATTCCTTACTGTTAAAATACTTCATTACAAGTTACAAGTCACAACTTCCAAAACCTTGAGTCGTAAAGTATCCGATTTCAAAAGAACTTCAGTATTTTACTTGTCCGGAATTTAGGCTAAAAAAAACACCAAGAAATGTAAATTTGCTAAAATTGTATTTATTTTACTTCCTAATATAGAAATGAAATTTATCTCAGTGTTTCAAAATGGCAGAACAAAATAGATAAAAAAAAAACAAAAAGTCAGTCTCTGTCAAACTCAAATGTGCAAATAAGTGCAAAAAAAACATTATTTAGCTCATACATAGCATCCAGTACCTTCAGCATCCTGAAGATGGCGATATCGCCTTATTAAGAAACTAACCGCAGTGGAAAAACATCCATTCAACTGTTACTTGTAGAAATCGGGGTCATTTTTTCTGGTGTTGGTTGTTTTACTGTTACGTCTGGACACCTTCCACAGCAGCATCTTTCTCTAGATAATGTTATCAGTGTTGTTGTGATGTGTTCTGTCGGTAGGGGTCGGTCCGTTTGCCCTGACTAAGTATGCAAGCATTGTCGAGGCTCACATTACCACGGTGCCAACAAGCAGGGCTTGTTTTGAACAACCCAAGGACACTTCACAGACATGGAAGCGTGAAAGAAAAGAACACAGACTGGCTAAACGAATTGATTTAGGAATCGAGCTTTGAATGATTTTGAAATATATTCACAGCAAACCTCGTTTCTAAAAGACAACGCCTTAAAACATATCTATTTCTGAGTGTCTTTCTCGTCCTCAGTGCAATCTTTGTCTTCAACAGTCAATCCTCGGTTGGAGATGCTGCATTTTTAATCGAAGGATTTAATGGTTTGCAAACCGACACCCTGATCAATTAATCATGTCTGTGTTTGCGTGCCTCATCCGGCCAAGTCTCCAAACACGCGCCCTGGCACTCGTTCTTCTCAACACCAGGGCATTCTGGCATGCCTGTGGCACGGGGACAAGGCCATCTCTCATTAAGCGGAAGGGAAGGGCAGTCGAGCCTTGCCAAACTCACAAGTGCCAATACAGAGTTTAAAATTAACCCATACGAGGGTCTAAAAATCACTGGCCGGCAGAAGATATGCCGTCTTATTTAGGGCAAGGTGTCAATTCATTTTGATAAAAGTTGACCAGGTAAACCTGTTGACAGCCAAAGTGGTTAACCATCGGAATACATTTTAACCAGTTTAAAATAATTCCACTCATTGTTTCAAATCAGATTACTATCCATCTTGAAAATAATCAGTCAACTTAGTAACATTGCAGAGTAGGAGTGTGACGATATCTCCTGGTACGAGATCTCGCAAGATCCGTGTTGCTTCTAGCGAGATATGATTGCATATTGTGATATCGCGAGAATTTGGCGCTACCTTTGCTACAGTGTGTGGAATCATTTTTTTAAATGATTCGTGCATGAGCGTCCTGTTTTTCGTGCCGGTGTTCTGAAAATTCTTCCTACAGCTCAGAATATCCTACACTTACGTCACTGCTCAGCTGTTACTAGCTAGAGCGCTGCGCAAGCGCGTTAAAAAATGTCAAAACTGAACACTAATATAAATAACTACAATATATTGTAACATGTTACAAATATCGTGTGTACTGTCATAATTGTCCATGTTCATTTAGTGCATTTATGTTTATTCATTGATCCAACGCTACAATATCAAAGTACATACAACAAAAGGAGTTTTTGTAGGATCAAGTAGGAGAAGAAACCAATAGATAAAACAATTTTTTTAACATGCATGTAGCGCAGAAAGAAGAAAAATCTGAGCGGAGAACAGTTGAGCAGTGACGTGTGTTCTAAAGCACGTGGTGTAGGAAATTCTGAGCTGTAGGAAGAATTTTCGGAACACCGGCATGAGTAGCTGAAGTTGAGCGCACGTTTCAATCGATGGTGGCTCGAACAACTGCGGGAGCTTCTACCTCCGAGCGGATCTCCGCTATTGCCCCGCCCACCCCGACAGGTCACACAACAAGATTGTTTGTGATGAAATAGCGAACGAGTTAAACTTTGATAAAATGTGTTTGTAAAATAAAACCGATTATTTCAAACTGTCATTAGTTGCACATGTGAGTTTAATCTAATGTGTCTATTACGTTACTATCGAAACGATTCACTCTCGCTGCAGTAGAGCAGAAATATAAAGGAAAACCAGCTGATAACTGAAGTAAAACTCATTCAGATGATGTGAAGGGAAAGAACCTCACGTCCTTCACTTGTTCTAGACAATAATTGACTGGACACTTTCAAAAAATATGGTTTTCATTCTACATGAATGTTATGCCATGGTATGTTCTGCATTGCAACTTGTAATACAAAATTTGGGTTTTTTAGAGCTAAAATGAACACAGTGAATTGAATCATAATGAAGTACATTGATGTTGAGTTGAACTTGATGCCAAAATTATTCTACCATTCTTTGCAAGTTACTAGAAGACTTGTCTTTCACTGTAAATAGTGTGTTTAATGTTTGAGCTTAATAGATTTTTTTATACTTTTTTTTATATATTATTTATTTTACATTTTTTGTGAAATTACTTGCCTGGCAATTTATGGCATTGTATTTTGTATGATCAATATTATATTCGTTATCTGGTTATCACTGCATGCAAGTGATGAAAAAAAAAAGAGTGAAATGCATCAACAGTTTTGAACGTTTTAGTTAAATAAAATACAGATAAAATATTGCTCTCCTTATATTTTATCAAACCATTTTTTTTTATTTAAAAAATAACTTGTCTCGTCTCGTTCTTGTGAACCTAGTGTATTGTCTTGTCTCGTCTCGTGGGAAAAGTGTCTCGTCCCACCACAATTGTAGAGGCATATTTTACAGTTATACAATGATACCCCGACTTACGGAATCAATCTGTGCAAAGAGCCGTTTCGTTTGTCAAAAATTTTGTTCGCTGAGTTAACAACATGATTTATTCGCTGAGTTAACAACATGATTAATTTGACATGTAATTCGTTTAATCCTTGCCATGACTCTGTGAATTTTTTTTTTTTTACAAATGATAAACTATTGTTAATAAATGTAAAAAAAAAACATGTTACAAAGTAGTTGGCAGATGTTTATAAAGGTACAGTATATAATAATACAGCGGACAATCTCACATGATGCACGTGACCGTCCTCTTTGAATTACGTCACGCAAATCCGCAAGCACGGAACAAGGAACTGACGTCATCAGAATGTTCCGCCCGGACTACAGAGAGTGTAACACCCAGCGAGAATAGCACATTTTTTTCGCAACTCGGGACGACATTTTCGCGGTGAAGCATTTTGTTACTCGGGTTTTTCATTAGAAAGGACATTTGTACGTCGGGGTACCACTGTACTGTTGATATTTTTATGCCTCTGTCACACATTCACTGCATTTAACAGTTCCTACTGAAACTATAGTGTTTGTTTCCAGCCAGAAAACTAAATTGAAATCATAAGCGTGTCCATGCGCTATGAGTGAATGTAAAAATATGGGGTTGAATCAAAATTGCATATTTCCCAGGTAAACAACTTATCTCCGGAAATGTCACGTTTTAGTCTTGTATCATTATACCCCTAATAATTGAACCAACCTTGGAATTTTTTGATGTTCTAGTATTACTGCTTGTTTCACTAGAACAGTGGTACCCCGACTTACAAATGTCCTAGATAACAAAAATCCAACAAAATGCGTCGCCCCAAAAATGTTGTCCCAATATTTTCGCTATAGGAAAAGAGCACGTAAAAAGATGCCTAGACACAATCAAAATGAAATATTACCATTTTGGGGGAAAGTTTTGTGGTATTGGTGGGAAAAGATGGCAAAGATCTTACTTACATTATAGGCCAAATTTTTATTCTAACTTTATTTAAAGTAATAAATTAAACATATGCCATTTTTAGCAAAGTGTGTTTAAGTTTGTAAACTTTCGCACAGGTTCTGCTCGGCCAGCACGATTTAATTTCGTAAGTCGGGGTATCACTGTACTAATGTCTGTTTACTGTTTTCTTTCTTACTGTTGTTTCTTTGTTGCACAAACTGCTTCTACTGCTTGTGCTTTCTACTTTTTTTTTAATTTGTGTCCACTATTCTGCTGCAATCGCCTAAATAATAAAGTCATATTGTATAGTATTGTAAGACAATAAAAAAGACAGAAGTGCCAGGCAGATTTTACTCTTTTCTCACACTCTGGAATGTGAAACCAGATGAAATAGTTCTACACTGGCAGACTAGTGCCATGCTTTTCAAAGCCAGCTCACAATTGTTTATCACTTTACAGGAAGGAGAAATAAAGGCTGTCGGTGAGTTTTTAACATTGACTCAATCTGCAAACGGAGATCTCATTCCCCTCGACCGCTCAACGTTGAGAATTACACTTGTAGGAAAGCTTGCTGACTGCGGAGGGGACTTCCCGCTAACACACGCCAGACCACACGCGAGACAGAAATGTTAGCGGCTTTGTCACTAAATGCTCACCAGAGGAACGTTCCCATACATAAACAGAATTCCAGCATTATGCCTCCAGCATTATGCCAACGTTTCCATTCAGGCCAACTGATGTGCAAAAAACGAAATCTCATGTGAGGCACAAATTTGCTTTTCTGTTTACATGGGCATTAGCAAGGAATGGGAACAGAGTTCCATTGGAAATATGCAACAGAACACGCTCTATACTCTGAGTGTACAGCACTGGTTTGTGCGTCATTTGCCGCTTTCTTGCACATAAGTGCTAATTCAGTTAATGTGGCGAGTGTGTTTAAGTCTGAGAGCATGTGCATGTTGAATTCACCACCACTTCTGTGAGCAGATACGTAGCATTGGGACTCAAAGGACTCAAAGACTTACAATGAAATGTGTCATCAAACAATTCCCGCTATTAGCCAAAATTCAGACCAAGAGCATGACAATATTTACATACAAACATGTGAAGATTCCCTTCCTTTGGAATGATGCTAGACTAAAACAACACACACGCGGAATTCATCAAATATCGCAGTGATTTTAACAGATTTTTAGCAACTGATAAAAGTTTTGGTTGATGTCTGATTGGAAAAATAATTATTTGTTAAAATTAAGTTAGATAGATGCAGCTGATTGCACTGGATCACATCCAATTTATCCAAAAAAAAAATAAAAACAAGCATATAAAATAATTGTACAATATTTTTATATTGGATCCAATAAATCCTAATCCTAAAAGTATATTTATTGTATGCTATAAATACTGCATGACATTCAGAGTAAAGTGTGTGTCTGCTTCTCACCTTCTGTGCAGCTTTGGAGGGGCCTTTATTCTTGCTTCCTTTGGGGCGTCCTCTCGGCCGTTTGGGGGCAGGTTCTCCGGTGGGTTCCTAAAGAGGAAAAGAGGTGAAGTCAGGCCATCAGGACAGGAAACAAAGACCACCAGACACTGCCAGCAGACTGGATGCACTCATTTAGTTTACGTCTACATTAGGTCTACATTTATTTTACAAGTTTTTGTAAAAATGTGTACAGTGTTTACAGCTTTACAAAACTTTATTGTTATGGTATTCAAGGATGAGGTTTGAGAATTCTCCAAAATCTTGTCCTAGAGTTTAGTGTTGGGCGATATGGCCCAAAATAAAATCTCGATTAATTGAACCTTTTAGCATGATTGCAATTAATGAATGATTATTTTAATAATCAATAAAAAAAACACAATTTGCCCACAAAAAAATATTATTAAACAAATTAATATTAAATTAAACAAAATAAATTACTGTAATTTCAAAATGTTCTTATAAGTATAAAACGAGCAGTTCTCGTCTAAATAAAATAGGTAACAATGTTTCCACCCAAACTGAAAAAAATCGCTCTGATGAGGAGATACAAATTTGTCATGTTACTTTTGAACGGCGAAACTGTTTTTCTGCAGTGTTTACACGTGACTTCCTTTCGTTCTATGTCATCCTTCCTGAAGCCGAAATGATGGAGACATTCATAGTTTTTTTGTATAAGCTTCTCTTGTTGCCCAGTGTCTAATCTCGAGTGCTCGACATGTCGGCGGAAAAAACATAACGTGACGAAGCGGTGTAACGTCACGTGACTCCACACCCTGTAGTGTTTTTTCAAAAGAATCTAAATAATAGACTTTGAAAAACGTGATTGATTACAAAATCCAATGTCAATTTTGATAACATTTCTATGAATTGCCCCGCCCTACTAGACCTAGAGTCCTGGTGACCAAAGTGTCCAGACCTTAAAACCTTCAACAAATCGATTACATGCTTTAACTATGTGTGTGTGTGTGTGTGTGTGTGTGTGTGTGTGTGTGTGTGTGTGTGTGTGTGTGTGTGTGTGTTCCACAATCACAAGACTCCCTATTTTAAAAGCAAGTCAAACAGATAAAGACGTGGCATTGTATGTAACGCTCACCCGGATACTGGTAATAAGACGCAGTATATGGAAATGACTAATAAGGGAGTTAGTCTAATGAATCACATCCTCTCACTCTCAAACCAAACATCTAGAAGGATGCGGCTCATGACCGAGCAATGTCAAGTCACTGTGGCATTACTGTGTAATTACTCATGATTGGAGAGAGTATAACTCACATACGCAGGTGAACTGAAAAAACGTTTACAACAAGCAAAACTCTTTAACTGTATGTATTCTCACTCTCAAACAAAACATCTAGAAGGATACGGCTCCTGGCCGAGCAATGTCGAGTCACTGTTATTACAGTGTAATAACACATGATTAGAGAAAGTATTACTCATATGCACAGGTGAATTGAAACAACAATCATAACTCTTTAACTATAGTTATATTGCTCAATATGAATTGATTTTAACAAAATCGGAATTGAATAAAAAACTATGGAGCAATGCAGCAAAGTTTAAAAACAGACTTTAAGCAAGTTTCAAAATCCAAATGCACCACTGGTTCAGATTTCAGAAGTTTGTAGGCAGAAGATTCAGCGGATGCCTTTATCACCAGCGCTTTAGCTCAGTGGTCAACAGATGGCACACGTTTAATCTCAATCTGCTCAGTAAAAATAATAATATAATATATATTATAATATATAATAACTATAATATATAATATATAAACATTGGTATCCATACTTTTCCCATATGCACCTAATTTGCACTATTTTGTACAACTGTTTTGCACAACATCTTTTTTTTACACACAAGTCGTTTTTTTTTTTTTTTGCACTGCTACTTGTTCCTTAATGTCACTATCTGTAATTTGTTTTTCACTCACCACAGCTCCCACGCTGGGGTGATGTGACAATAAAAGTGATTTGATTTAATTTTGAAATGCATCGGGAAAAAATAATTCAAATCACACAAAAACGTTCACAACTAAAAAAAAATGTGATAGGTTAGAGTTGGACGTGAAAGTGGTGTAAAGTACTTGAGTAAACAGACTTTGTTACTTTACTTAAGTAGTTTTTGGCTACTCTGTACTTGTACTGAGTGAGTATCTATAAAATAAGCAACTTTTACTCTCTACTTGGTTGCATTTTTGATTGAGTATATGTACTCTTTACTCCACTACATCTGAATGGGCACTTAGAGTTACTTGTTACAAGTCGCCATCTTTTTCTACGGCAATTATTTTCTAGAGCCGACGAGGCAATATCACCATCTGCGGGATGCTGAAGGTACTGGATGCTCATTATCCTAAATCACGAGAATTTGAATGAGCGTTTGCACTTTATTGCACATTTGAGTTTGACTTGAGACTGAATTTTGGTTCTTTTTTTTTAATCAATTTTGTTCTGCCATTTTGAAACAGACAGGTGTTCGGTTTCATTTCTATAGTAGGATCAAAAAAACTCATAAATAGTTTCTTGTTTTTCACATTTCTTGGTGTTTTTTAGCCTAAGAGTAAAATACTTTTAAACTA
>MU204312.1:463301-546542 GCA_017309775.1 Paedocypris sp. Pulau Singkep
TCTAACACTACACAATCAGTGCGTTGGTTGTTCCGCGTCATTTAATGATGATTCAGGAACGATGTTTCCCTCCTCAGTGGGGAAAGAGGCGGCTCCACTTCTCCACGCCAACAGCGTCATCAGGTCCACAGAGGTCCAGGAGCACCACCGATGATTCCGAAACTCCTAGGAGATTCCGGTCGTACGACACTTGGCGCTCAGGAGAGGAGGGGAGAGAAAAAAAAAAAATAAAAAAATACAAGGCAATTATAATAACTTCAAGTACTATAGATTTTGAACAATTTTCTGAAGGTGCAGGTGTAATTCGGTTCCGAGCACTAACTAGGCAGCCTTTCTATACGATATATTAATATTTTATATTTATATTTATATATATCTTATGTGCTTTGCTTTCTCATTCCACACTGAAAACAGTAGAATGTATACCATGTACACTGTAGAATACTAGTGTAAATCCTCGTGTGAATCATCATGTTTCCATCCATTCCCACACTGTGAACAGATTCATCTCTGCTTTTCTGCAGTTTCTCTTCTGCAGTGGTTAGCAAGCATATTTTCTTCGCCTATGTGTAAAACGTCATTTCAGAATATGCAGGAGCATATAAAGGCGTATCTAAGAATCCAATGCCAAAATTGTATTATCAGCAAACATTCCAATTCTACAAAACTTTTAATTTACTGTCATGGCACTCTATTTTTCAACGATTCCGCCATGGTGGCGTTCTATTAGAGGTGGTTTTCAAATAGAGGGTGTATCTTTCGTAGGAGTCAACGAAGTCCCCTTGTTGGCTGAGCGAGTAGTGAAGGGTATTGAGGGTCCATAATTAAAACTATAAAGCATTAGAAAGGCTTATTCTTTAAACCTTGCTGATGGCATGACCTGATGCCAAAAATTTAAAACCTTTAAAAAAAACCAAAAAGTCATGGTGCATACCAAAGATGATTTTGAACATTGCCACACAACACGTTTGAACATTGCCATCATTTCAACCTGTCACAAATCTTTGAATGTGGTATGTACAATACAAAAAAGTCTAAAGTTGTGCTGAAATTGGTGTCAAGCTCAAACCGAAGACAACGTCTTTGTATTGTTCACAATCGAACAGATGAAATTATTTAGATGAGCAGGTTTATACACAGTACACTTTTTGAAACATTTTGTAGTTCTCTGTTGTTTACTCTATTTTTCATTCTGTACTATCCGTGTTGGTTGGGTCAACTGATGAACCCATTGGTCAGTCTGTGATGGTGAACGCTTCTCCTTTGCTGAGATAATCTGTCCCACCTCACATGTGTGACATATCAAGCTAATCAGACATCGTAATTGTGTTAGACTGTCCACAATAAAAGGCCATTCTGAACAATGCAGTTGTGTTTTATTGTGTGTGTGTGGGGGGGGGGGGGCACTGAGTTTTACTTATAGTTTTTTTTTATTTATTTTGTTCTGCCATTTTGAAATATTGAGGTGTTCTCCTTTAGGAAATAAAACCTTATAAATAAATAGTATGTTGTTTTTCACATTTATTGGTGTGTTGTTTTTTAGTTTTTTTAGTACGAGTAAAATACTTAAGTTCTTTTGAAATTGGACACTTTTCGACTTTTACTCAAGTCTTCTTGGAATTGTTGATTGGTAATTTTTGCAGTAAAGCATCTGTACTTTTACTCAAGTATGGTTTTCTGTACTCTTTACACATGTTGACGGTTTCTATGAATCCAGATAAGAGACAAACACAAACTGTTTTGAGAGTGCATCCATTTCCAAGAGCTAATCCATCTGGCTGTTCATCGGCACTTGTTCCAACTTCAGACATTCTTTACTTTACAGTAATTTTATCCAAAGCAACGTATAATTCTTTACAATCCTAATCGAACCCATGATCTGAGGTTTGAAACACCAGAGCTCTACAGACTGAGCTACAGGGAAAGCATTCCAACATACCAACTACAGTTGAAGTTGATGACCAATCTTCTTAACATTAGATGTCTACATCTAACTCCAACTTAAACTGGCTAAGTTGGCTCACTTAAACTCCAACCCTGCTGAACTGCAAAGTCCACCGTTCTATTCATAGCCTCCGGCCTCTCAGATTTCTAACGTAGTCACACGGAAAAGTGAAGGTGTCCAGTCAACATGGGCACAAACCTCAGTGAACTCTGGCTTGTGAAGCAGCGGGAGAGCACATGGCGTCATTGGGTAAACACTTAGTGTGTAAATATGTCAAGAGGCTCTAGCTGCTTGTAGACAATTTTACAGAAAAAATATTTTATCTGAAAAATTATTTGCATTGATGCTTTTGAAATGAATGTTTTGAAACGGTTTACTAAGAATTGAAAGTAATTTTGTCTGGTAGTTTAAGCATCCGTCTGTCCATTTCCCACCGGTCATTCCATTTCTGGGTCACAGGGAGCTGGAGCCACTCTGAGCTTCTCTGGGCCTGAGGTGGGACACACACTCTGGATTGGTGGCCAACCATTTACAGAGCGGAACACACAGACACACACATTCACATTTTCACTCACACCTATAGACAATTTTCCAGTCCTAATTCTCCTGGTGCTCTGGCTTTTGAACTTTTGGGAGGAAACCGGAGACCCAGAGGAAACCCACACAAGCACAGGAAGAACATGCCAACTCCGCACAGAATGGCACGAAGAAAGGGACTCAAGTCACGAATGGTTCCTTTTTGCGGTGAGGCGACAGCGCTACCCACTGCTCCACCAGCTTGTGAACGGTATTTTTAAAGTGTTTTATTGGGAGTGAGTGGAACTTGTTTGGATTGAATATTGACTAAAACAGCTTTAAGCGAGAGATGTAAACGTTTACTCGACTGAAACACTTTTTCATTGTTTCTGCTTCACTATTCGCTGCTGCTTAGATGTCACAGTGACATTTAACAAGACAGAGAACATGTGGCAAAGTCTACAGTTAAAAAGAAGAATGAAGACAGTAATAAACAAACAATGATATATATATATTAATAAATATGTATGTCTATATATATATATATATAATACATATTTATTAATACACAATTTACTTACTCATTAACCATTTTTAACTCTCCAAATCCCATGTTTTAATGAAATTCAGTGATTCAATGGAAAGACATGTGCACCTCGTTTATTTTTATGTTGGCTGCATCCTTGCTCATTTAACACCGTGATAATTTAATCAAGTGTTATGAAGGCATCTGTATTCTGAAAAACCACATCAAATTCACAATGTCACCGGCTTGGTGCAGAGGGGAAATGCCAACTAAGGCTTCTCATTTTCTTCACACTAGTTCTGAGCATTTGTAAGGCGCTTTTCACAGTTTTAACCGTCTCAAAGCGCACAGTGTGTGTGTGTGTGTGTGTGTGTTGATAGATATAGGTGAAGAACTCCAGTAGCGGAAATCTCATCACATTAACATCCTGTGAAGAAGCCATTCAGGAAGTCTGGAGTGGTTAAACCTGCCGACCTTTGATCCCTGTGCAGCCGGAAACTCTGGGCAGAAAACTAAACCCACACCTAGTCGAGGTCAAGGAACGTCGCCTAGACAGTTCATCATTTCTCTAGAACAAACAAAAGATTCCCTGTTCTCACGGACGTCCAGAACACCATCAGCAGTTGAGACAAAGGGATATAGTTGTGAAATGGAACTCATCCTCGTATACAGTGTGAGGACAGACAACTGGTGGAGGAAAGGCTCCATCTGCCGGCACAAGTCCCACAGAGCCCAGCTAACCTCCATCTGCTCCGGAATCCACACAATCGGATGTCCAGCTCAGTGTCTGCTCACTGAGATGCAGGAAAAGCTTCCCGTTATTCTGGTTTGCAACTCCAGATGTTAAACCCAGAAACTCATGGTTAACGGTCCGATTAACCATTTTTGATGTGTTTTTGAAGTGCAACTTTTTTTTACCTGGCCACTTTCGCATTTATCGCTTGCTCACTGGTCATATGCATAGCCATCAGCTTAACACCAATGAACAAATTAATAAAATACATCAGTCAGTTTATACATTCTCACCAGGGCAGAATTTGCTTGTGGGCCGCTTGCTAACTGCAGAAAGCACATAATAATAATAATAATAATAATAATCATAATAATAATAATAATAATGCCGCTTCAGCCGGGATCAGTGTCAAGTTGTATCAGTGAAAAGCTCCCTACAAATGACTAAACTTGAACTTCTGTTTCCTGATGGAAGGGATTGAGACATTGTGGGTTGTATCTTTGGGATGGTCAACGGGGGGTCCGCTTCCAGGGCTAAGTGAAGATTCAAACTGGCTGAAGGCGTGGCACATGCTATCTGTTCTCTAATGTTCAGTGAGCAAGATAATCAAACCCATCACAATCAATGAATCAAGTTCAAGTTTATTTATATAACGCTTTTCTTAGTTCGAGACCAACGCAAAATCGCGATGCGAATTAGGAAAAAAATAGTCTTTAAAGACTAAAAAAATGTCCATTATTTATCTGTGTTCAAAAATTTGTGAAAAACAGTCAGTTAAAAAAAAAATGTCCATTGTCCATCGTTGTTCTGACTATGGGCTGTGACCAGAAGAGCAAGCTAGATTGCGACAGTGGCTAGGAAAACTAAATCTTTCTGAAAAAACCTAGGGAGAACCCGACTCTCTGGTGCCAGTCTCCTCTGGCATGCTAACATTACAAAGTCATTGGTGAAGATGAATATGGACGTTGTATCCTGCAAATACATGGAGTCACATCCACAATCCACTTGTTGAGTCTCTTTCTTCACTTTCTGCTGCCTTCGCTCTGTGTTCTAAGAGCGTTTGAAGCTCTCATAACTGATGACCAGCTGATGACACACTGTGTCCTTGATCATAGCACAACTAGTGATTGGCTAGTGCCAAATTCCAAGCACAGAGGCGACACTAGAAGGTCTCTAGGGCGCTTTCACACCTATGGTTCGGTTCATTTGGTCTGAAACAAGGGCAACAGATGATACTAGGATGATCTGGTCCAAACCAGTTGAAACGTACCAAAATGCAGTCATGTGACAACATCCACGTCACTCGTTGGCTATTAAACGCAATTTCTAAACTGCTTTTCAATTGGTCAGAATAGTGTGGGTGAATTCCCAACTTACTCCTGGAAAGAATCAAATTACGCTAAATATGGTGGGACGATTTCCCTGGCTTTTTGAGTGCCCATTTATATAGTTTTTTTTCAACAATTGAGACAAACTATATATATAAGGGCTGTCAAACGACTAATTTTTTTAACTAGTTAATTGCACTCCCTGACCAAATTAATTGCGATTATTGGGAATTAAAAGACTGAAGCTTGTAAAATTGGATATTGAGATGTAATATGTAATTTAATGTTAAATAAACACTCGTTTAAATACTGTAAAATAATTTAGTGTAATTTTTGTTCAAGTTGCATTGTTGTCTTTGTTTTTTAACCCTCCGAGGTCGAGTCGCACTTTTTTGAAGATAAAACACAGAAAAGGTCAATTTTGGTCTTACATATAAGTGTTTTCCATCAACTGAAAGTTTGAAGTACATTTTTTTAGGTTTTTTTTAGTTGCATTTTTTATTTTGGGTTTGGCAACGTGCAAAGAATAATCTGGTGGAACAATTTACCTATTCCTCTAAGAAAGCCTGCAACCTTCTCAACGTTTAAAAAAGCACTAAAAACTTTCACTAGCCCCTTAACACTGATTTTAAAAAAATGTCTTTGTCTTGTGTTCACTTTTGTTGTTGACTGTCATGCTGTTCTGTCTAGTACGTAGACAAATTGCTTCACTTGCTACTCTTTTTGTAAGTCGCTTTGGAGAAAAGCGTCTGCCAAATGACTGTAAAGTGAAATAGAACCAAGAGAGCCGCATGCTGTCTACAGGTGGGGCTCATTAAGACCAGCAGCTCACAGTCATTGAGTTCAGGTGTTGTCACTTAGGCGCAAAGTGTTTAAGTGACACTGACCTACTTTTCCCCTCTCAGCATTTGAGCACAACATTTGAGCATAAGAGCACTCATACGGCTGCTCCCAACAACTTTGCCTTTTCTGTCAAATTCCGCATGTGTCTCAAGAAAAAAGTTTCCAGCGTACGTGACCTGTGCGTAACGTTGTCAAATGTAACCTTGTGTGCCAGCAACTGTTTGTCTGAAATGCTCTGTTTTCTTGTTTTCTGTTCCAAGAAGATAGTGGCGGCGCGTGAATGTGCTGCGGCCCTCTCTCGTAATTTCGTTACAATGTTGTACCCCAATGCTATAATGACAATAAACTACTACTACTACTACTACTACTACTACTACTACTACTTAGGTTGATTAAAGACCCGTCAGGGCTGCAGCATTTTAAATTCTTACCCTAAGTTTGTGTTGCGAACTTAAACGCTTCACATTTAAGTTTGTTTTTTAATTTTAGCTTGCAATCTACACGTTTTCGTTTGAATCTTTTTTTCGCCTCGGACTTTTCGTTCGAAAATTTTCGCCCCGACATATTCACATTATTTGTAACTGCCAACACAAGTTGAACACTTTTTCATCATGCCCCATCACTTATACACATTGCAATTGCAAGCAGAGTTCTTTCTATATTTGAGCTTCCACAATCTCAACTCCATCGATTTGAAGTGACACAACCTGCAACGTAGCATTTCTTCAAAGCCAGTGGTGTTGGTCCAATCACACACCAACCCACAGGGACACGGGCCTATAAACATGGTCTTTGTTCCATTCCACTCTGTTCTTCTATTAACTCATTGACAAATTTATGGACGGTGCACCTCTGAGACCGGAAGTCTTCCGGAGAGAAACAACACTGCACATTCCAGACCTCCCCCAAAACCCTCAGACCAGTCCGTCAACCCAGCCAACTCAACTACTCCAGAAGACTTTCAAACCTTCAAAACCTTCAAGATCTCGAGACTTGCTAATATTTAGAAAATGGAAAATATTTAAACAAGAAACTGAAATACGATTGAGAAAGAAAGACAGTGAGTGATTATAGTTTGTCTGTATGGCCACTAGGGGCAGTATCAAAATTGCGCTCTGAATTTAACCTTCCAGTTAATCCAGGTTACACACACACAAACACACACAGTGAAGTGACACGCACACAAACCCGGAGCAGTGGGTAGCCTTAAGTCGTGGACACGTGGTGGTAAGTGGTAGTAAAGTGAAGTGAGTTCCATTGTTAATTGGTCGCACCTGCAGCCTCTTGGACATAAATCCAAATTCTCAAAATAAGCATGTTTGGTAAAAAAATGATGGATTGCGCAAGCGAAATTTGTAGTTTTTGTGTAAATGATCACAACGTCATGCCTGTGTAATCAAGTTGTTAAGAGATTGGATGAGCCTTGAGGAAAGCGCCAACTGAAACGTAGCAGGGATGTGTTGCTAACAATCTTCTCAATGGTTAAATAGTTTATAATTTAGCTAAAAGCCAATTAAAAAAACTTTTTTCCACAGAGTTAAATGTAAAATGGGTTTATCCAAACAGATTTGTGTGTCGCTCTATGAAAATTCCACATTGTGCCAATCACTTGATTGTATTTACTCTTGAGTTAAATCTGCAAAGTATCCATTTTACAAGAACTTAAGTATTTTGCTTGTGATTACAATTTGTTTGAGCTTGTTAAATGTGAATTTGGGCTCAAAAAAACACAGAGAAATAATAATGCATTCAATTTTTTATTTTTGTGGCGCCTTTCGAGACTTACAGGAGGACACACAACATTCAAACGCACACCAATTGCCAATCTGTGCCAGCGTTCACTGGGATCCGGGCACACACACCACACACCCTCACACACACCCATGTGAATTTTGGCTCAAAAAACACCTCAAAATGGCAGAACAAAATACCGATTAAAAAAGAACAAAAAGTCAAATCTCAGCCAAACTCAAATGTGCAAAAAGTGCAACTGCTAATTCACGTGATTTGGCGCATAAATAGCATCCAGTACCTTCAGCATCCTGCAGATGGCGATATTGCCGCCAATAATTGCCCTGTCGCACACAATCACAATGTAACAGGTAAAAACACATTTATAGTCAATCAAAAATGTAGTCGATAGTAAATGTTGCTCATATGATTGATACTTAGTACAAGTACAAAGTAGCAAAAAAAAAAATAATAATAAAAATACTTAAGTATTATTACAAAGCCCAGTATAAGTAACCAAGCCCATTTTGTCAAGTACTTTGTAATCTGTGCACTGTGTAATCGTTTGCCGTTTTTAGAGCCACACGATGGTTGAGTCTTACGCTAAGCAATCGTCTGTTTGCTCTCCGAAGGGACCGTGAAGGTTTTGTGGGTCGTTGACATTGGTTATTGATCACTTTCTCTGATGTCATGCTTTAGATAAAGCAATATTTAGACATCTCAGATAAAAACGGACTTTTTACGGACCTTTGACTCCGAGGTTAAAAAGCATACCTTCCGGAAACCACACCAGCTCCATTTGTCGTTCGCTTGAGCGCCTGGGTCAAAGGTCAGACTTGTGACCTGTGTTTGGATGAGGGGGGTCCTGTTGAATTAGGAATGTTGGGAATGTTGGATGATATAAAGTCCGCACTTTTTTCCACTGCTGTTTTTTTTTTTTTTTTTTTTGGGGGGGGGGGGGGTCAAGTAACATGGTGAATGTGGACGTCCGTTTTTATTGGTCAATCAATGGTGTGTAAATTCCTTGTGTCGACACATTGGTCAATTAGAGGGAGAGAAAGAGATCTCCCGCTTGTTTGCTGACTGGGGTAGAAGCTGGACTAACATCTGCCGGACTTCATTCCTCAAACGTAAAAATAGCTCGGTCAACATCTCACTCACCATTAGTCTAAGCAAACAGGAAAGCCACCACAGAGAGAATCACCTGCCACGCTGAGCGAAAAGACAAAACATCTGAGGTATTTGTTACCGTATCCTCTTGTATTGTGGAAATCACCGAGGATGATTTTGTGATGTTGATTGTGGGATTAAATGTCTTTATTGTCGTTGTGTCACTGGGTTACAATTACATTTGGAACGCTTTTCTGTCTGGTGCAAGAGAATTAACAATCAAAATGGAAATGTAAAAATACAGTATACACGCTGGATGGAATAGAATATAATACAAGACTGTATATACAATACATTTAGTATATCTACATTTAATACAAAAGGCAAAAATACAATACTGTATATCTGAATATAATACAAAAGGCCAATATACAAAATAAGTTATCTCTAAACATAATACCAAAGGCAAAAATACATAATACAGTATATCTAAAAAAAAAAATACAAAATACATTATATCTAAATCGAGATCTCGATACATAAAACTAAATTACAAAATACAGTATATCAAAATATGACACAAAAGGCAAAAATACAAAATACAGTGTATATGTAAATATAATACAAAAGGCAACAATACAAAATACTGTACAGAATATGTAAAGTTGGCTTTGAGAATTATTTCAAACTTTTTTTATTATTATTTTTAAATTATATTTTTTTTATTTTTTTTTTATTATTTTCAAAATTACCGGCAAAAATACAATAAAACAGAATATAATACAAAAGGCGAAAATAAAAATACAAAATACGGTATCTCTAAACATAATACAAAAGGCAAAAATACAAAAAACAGTACTATATCTAAATACAATCCAAAATGCATCTTATGTTAATATAATACTAAAGGCAAAAATACAAAATGCAGTATAACTAAAAAACAATCCAAAATTTTAAAGGCAAAAATACAAAATACAGTATTATACATAAATATACCACAAAAAGCAAAAATACAAAAAACAGTGCATATCCAAATGTTCAGATGTTATTTTACTAAAACAAAATAACTGATATTATACAAAAACATTATTTTTCTGGCATTAATTATACTTCATGTAGTTATCGAACCAGAACTTCTCCTCGAGTAAAAAGGATGAGTGGACAGTTTTACTTTGACAAAGTCTTTTTTAACTCTATCTATTCTAGAAACCCAGAACAAGTGTGTCTTATTCTTACGTGTAAATCAGAGACGCATTGTCATCTTACTCCATTTATATCTGCGATGGTAAATATTATAGTTAGGGCTTTTAGAGAGAAGTAGCAGAATCTACAAGTGCAAAAAATGTCACCTTTTTCCAACACATACATTTTCCCAGTACTGTATTTTCTCATTTTACTACGTTTTTTACAGATTTTTAAACTCGCCGTAATCATTAATCCGCAGGAACAAAAGAGTGAACTGTTTGCACTCCGTTTAACCTCATCTGCTATTTCCGAATCTTAAAAAAAAAAAAACCGCCTTGTTTCCAAAACCCGTCAACTCAGGAACGAAAACTTCTTTATTCATAATTAACCCCATTTACTAGCTGAGAAGCATCGGATTCATAATTAACGAGCTTCTCGCTCTCTTCCACACAACAGCCATCAGCGCTTGATCCTGAACCGCTCTGTTACTGCCTCCATCACCTATTAATACTCTGGGTCACCGGCAGGACGTGGGGTCACGGGGTTAATCCAAACCAAGTCAGTCAGTAGAACTAGTCAGAATAAGAGCAACAGGATGCAGCGATTCCCAGCAATGATCTAACAGAACCTTTACATTTCAATGTCACATTGACACTTTCTTACAGTAATACAGATGTGTAAAGCAGTAGTGTAAAGAGTACCTGGAAACCATACTTTAGTAAAAGTTTTTTTAAAAAAAATTACTCCGTTCCATGTTACGTCAAATACCAATTTCAAGTCTTGAGAAAAAGGCGTACATTTTCCAATTTTAAAAGAACTTGAGTATTTTACTCATACTGAATTTGGCTAAAAAAAAACAGCAAGAACTGTGAAAAACAAGAAACTCTTTATTCATGAGGTTTTAATTCCAATTATAGAAATGAAACGTTACCGCCTCGATCTTTCAAAATGACAAAACAAAGTAGATTCAAAAAGAACAAAAAGTCAGCTTTAGTCAAACTCAAATGAGCAAAAATGTGCAACAATTAATTCACTTTCACGTGATTTAGCCCTTAAACAGTATCCAGTACCTTCAGCATCCTTACTTTACTTTACAGTCATATGGCAGTAGCTTTTATCCAAAGCGACTTACAAAAAGAGGAGCAAGTGAAGCAATTTGTCTACACAGGCTATATAAGGAAATGTATTAGACAGAACAGCATGACAGTCAGTAAACACCAGGGGTGTAAGGTACTTGAGTAAATGTACTTTGTTACTTTACTCAGGTATGTTTTTGGCTACTTCGTACTTGCACTGAGTATAAAAAAATATAAGCAACTTTTACTCTCTACTCCACTGCATTTGTAATTGAGTAGCAGTACATTTCACTCCACTACATTTGAACAAACACTTATCGTTACTCGTTACATTGTGATTGTGCGCGACAAGCCGGAATCGATTTATACCGCGGTTAATTTCTTGGGCGTAGTAGTAGTTCCACCAGACAGCCGCCAAACGAGAGAAGGTTTTTTGTGAGAGATTTCAAGCCATGTTGCAGAAGGACGACTAGCCGACGTTCGTTCTCAGATCGTAGACTACGCGAGGGAGAGGTTACTCCAGCAGTTTACTCCTGCATACTCGGCACAAGTACAAAGTAGCTTAAAAATACTTAAGTAACAAAGTCCATTTACTCAAATACTTTACACCACTGAAAGCAAGATGCCTTTCAACGGAAAGATGAATACAAGCATAACGTAGTAGAGCGAGTTTGTTTTTATGGCCACTAGGGGCAGTATTAAAGTTGTAATAGAAAAAACTTTATCTTGTTGAAGAGATTTCTTCAGAAAAACCGTAACAGTGGTCCAGCTGTGAGGAGTTCGTGACCCAAGCACTGCAGGTTCGAATCCCGATCCTGTAGGTTCTACAACTGAATGAAAACACACATAACTCCGTTAATGAAGGATCTGGCCAAGTGAATAAAGAATAATAACATAATACTGTGGAAATACTGCCATGGCTACCGTAGTCCAAAGGTATTGTGGGAAATGAGGTTTTTGGTCAACGCACGCTCTTAATTTATCTTTTGGTATTTATTTTTAGACACTCAAAACTTTTAAGGTCTTGTGGGCGACAAATTAGTTTTTTTTTGTTTTTGTTTTTTTAAATCTACAACATGTTTCTTGGTAAACTCATCAACAGTCCCGTCCAAGGTTTAGTCCTCCGAGAAACCAATACAGCTTCTAACTTTTTACATAAGCATTTCTATTTCAATTCAATCACTCGTTTTTATAGACAACGTTTCACCCATAAGATACATAAACTATGTATAATGACCACAAAGATTTCTGGTTGAGTATCTGCACTCTTTACTCCTCTACATCTGATTGAACACTTGAGTCGGCATCTTTTGCAACCGCGGTTAATTTCTCGGGGTGGACGAGGTGATATCGAAGGTGCTAGCTGCTATTTATGCATCATTATGTATTTACAAGTTGTCCAGTTATCTTTTCCCATTCCTCCACCAAATTCTCCAACTTCCGTTTGCTTGGCCAAAGCAGCCACAGAGTCTGCGAGTGTGATTGTTCCGCGCTTTGATTTACTGTCAAACTACTTTAAGTCACCCGTGGAAAGAAGGAGAAAACTAACAGCAATAATTCACAGAGCCGGGAAACGCAGAGTTTCCCATGCCTGCCTCAAAACCTTCGTTTGAGGTGGAACACAGACACGTCTGTGCAAAGACCCTGTAATCCCTCAAAAACACGGCCCGAGAAAGCGTGAAGAAGTGCCAACCTCCTCCGTGGGTTGTAGTGAGGTGTTTATGTGTCGGACGGCTTGCTAGATCGTGGAGTGTTTTTGTTTGGGAATGGCTGCTGCCCTGATGTTTGGATTGGAGCTTTCATGAAGAAGACGGATGGAAACAGGGGGCAGAGGTGTAAAGAGTACCCATACTGGAGTAAAAGTACCGACGACTTACTGTAACAATTACTCCATTTCACCGACCCCGGTGTGGGATCTGAGCTTGGTGTTGGTAACCCTGTGCTCTCCACCCTTCGAGCCGCTAGAGACTACGAGTCTCAGGCTGCTCACACTGAAGGCTACGTTACTCCTAGCGCTGGCCTCAGTGAAACGAGTCAGGGACCTAGAGGCGTTCTCTGCAGATCCTCAGTGACTGACCGTCGGCCCTGGAGACTTGCACGCAGTGCTGAGACTCGGGCTTGGTTACGTGCCCAAGGTGCCCACTACACCCTACGGGGACCAGGTGGTGGTCAGGGACATCCGATATCCCATAGTCAGGCAACTGACTGACGTCTCGTTCCCTGACCTATTCAGGGAACAGAGGTTACACAAGTTTTACTCGTACTGAATTTAGGCTCGAAAAACACAAAACTCTTTATTTGTGAGGTTTTATTTCCTAAAATGGTAATGAAATGTAACATCTCAATGTTTCAAAATTGCAGAACAAAATAGGTAAAAAAAAGAACAAAAAATCTGACTCGGTAAAACTCTAATATGCCAGAAAGTTCATAAAAAGCATCCAGTATCTTCGGCATCTTGCAGGTGGTGATATCGCCGCATCTGCCCAAGAAATTAACCGCTGTAGAAAATGATGCCGACTGAGCCAATCATGCCGAGAAGTAAAGAGTACAGATACTCAATCAGACATTATTTATTTTAATGTATAATTAGTTTATTGTCATTAAACATAATATAATGAAAATGTAGCAGCCTTGCGTTGGTGTTACAATAAGTTAAACTACTTTAATAAAAAATGTTACATTTTCTTATGTTACTTTTTTTTGTTGTTACAATAGGTTAAAAACTAACAAGACAATGTAAAAATAGTATAAAATTTGTAGAAAACAGTATAAATATCTGTATGTGATGGAGATGGAGCTGTGTTGCATAGGAACCGAAAAAAAAGGAAAAGTATACGTAGACAAAAGTATTTGTGAATGGTAAATGTTGTCAAGTTGCTTATAGTTTTGACACAAAGTACCAAGTATCCAAAAATTCTTACGTCAAGTCCATTTACTCAAGTACCTTACACCACTGCCAGGCACTGTAAGGGTGACTCGAGTCGACCAACTGGTGGTGGCTCAAGAAGATAAAGCTTTGAAGGCTTGAGCAGTCTCCACGTCTTCCACTATTCAAGGACTAGACTGAAGACAGGATGAACATCGACACTTTCATGAACATATTCGCTCCATAAATGACGGACGATAATGCTGCTCGACTTCCGGGTGGGAGAAGACATCACCATTAATGCAAGTTTGAGTTTGAGATCATCCAGCTGCCCGTCCGTCTAAAACCTTGATCGTCCCTCAGTCTAAACACACCGGACTTGTAAATATTCTTTATTGCACGGGCCCGGATAAACACTGTGGGTGACGGGCCTGTTGGGTGATTTTTCCCACACTCTCAGACTAAGGCCGACCACTCTGTTCTCTAAACACCGGCTCTCAGAAGAGGATGGCGAGGGTGATGATGTCATCTCCCCCCCAAACCCTGAGATCTTCCAGCAGCTAATCAAGTGGAAGAAACCACAGAGGATGTAAAATGTTAAAAAAGGCGAGCAAGATAGTTATTGAAAGTGGAACAAATGTTTTTTACAGATAAGTGTGGTTGTTAGCGAAACACTTTGGTTTTCGTGGTTCACGTGGTTAAATGGCTCCTGTCTATTTTTGAGTTTGAGGAACAAACAAAAGACAAACCATTGATTTATTTTTTACCCAGATTCCAAAGCTTAAAAGCTAATGAAAAAATCCATAAATAATAATAAAAAAAAATGTGAGTAGTAAATACAGTACTGTATATGACACTAAATAATAAAACAGCAAGTTTTTACCATGTTCCGGCAACAATAATAAATAAAAAAAAAACGACAACCCAAAATGATTCTATACATTTATTCAGGCTGAAAAAAGAACAATGCAAAGTCATACAACAATCCACCTCAGAAGACAAACAGTCGGCGAGAAGGCCGAGCGAAAAAGTTGTTGTTCAGACTAAACATTTGTCATCTGTTCCGTTTTATTTGAAAGAATGCTTTCTTCTCCATCCACTGCTTATTTTACTGCTCACAGGAGCATCACCTGTCACTTCATCAGCAGTGGCGCTCGGAAAAATACCTCCATATATCCCTGACCGCCATTGAAACGGTTCCATTAAATCTCTGCTGACCAAACTAATAAAGAATATTGTCGTTTCTGAAACATGAGAAAATAAATAATTGCCGACTTACCATGCGTTGCTAATTTTAAACGCATTGCGCTCTCCTTTTTGTACATCTGAAAAGTTCACTAGTATGGAATCAGATTAGTGGTAAAAAATATCAGACGAACATTTCTAAAAAAAAAAAAAAAAAAAAACACCAAAAAAAAAAACACCAAAAATGCTTCAAACTTTCGTTTTGTTTGTTTTTTAATTTTTTGTTTTTGCTTGCAATCTGGCAAAAATATCAGACGAACATTTCTAAAAAAAAAAAAAAGTTTTGTTTTGTTTGTTTTTTTTGCTTTTAATCTTTTTGAAAAAAAAAAAAAAATTATTCGAAACAGACTATTGTCAAAAACCTTTGTAGAAACACAGAAAAGAAATACTGTACATTTTTGTTTGCTTTTAATTCTTTGCTTGCAATCTTCTCATTTCCATTTAAAAAGCTTTTTCTTCAGATTTTTTCACGCATTTCAGATTTGGACTTTAGGCACTAGTTTCACGTGGGGGAGAGCCTTACTCTGATTGGCTGGTGAGAATGTGACTCCACGTAAAACTAGTGCCAAAAGTCCAACCGCAATCTGAAGTACTTGGAAAAAAAATCTGAAGCAAAAACGTTTTGAACAAAAATGAAAATATTGCAAGCGAGAAAAAAAAAAAGTATTTCTTAGAAACTCATGCTTGAAATTGTTGGCACTAATCTGATTCCATACACTAGATACAGTTAATAAAAGAACCGTCTGAAGGTCATCTCTGATTAAATATAATTTTTTTAAATAATTAGTAACGTCTTCTACCTATCGGACAAGCGGACACACAAGTACCACTTACCGGGCCGGATTTGGCCCACGGGCCGCAGGTTGGGCATCACTGCATTAAACATTATGGAGAATAAGTGAGAACAGGTTAAAAGCAGAAGATCACACCTCCTACAAAACTAGTCACGCATTACAAAAACCAAAAGCTGAAACGGCAAACTTTCAATCATACGATAATAACATTGACTGATTTTGGTTGAACATTTTGTGGTTGAACAAATGTGGTCATTCAGCAAGCATCTAAAATGTCCAGAGTGTCGGTTCCTCTCAAAGTTCCTCCTTGGGGTCCGCTGGGGATTGGCCGTCTGGCTGGGCTTGGAAGCTGAGGGAGGCGGAGTTAATGCAGTAGCGCTTCCTCGTGGGCCGCGGTCCGTCATCGAAGAGATGCCCCAGGTGAGCGCCGCACTGAGGAGACCAGAGGAGATGAACCTGTGATGCTCTGAAGAACACCTGATGGACGTGTAACTGGTACCTGACTGCAGGTGGTCTCCACCCGGTGCATGCCGTAAGAAAAGTCATCGCATTGTGTTATGGAGTCGGTACGGATCACGTCAGAAAAGGAGGGCCATCCTGACGAGCCAAGCAAACACCAGCAGGATGAAATTGTGAAGCCAAAACAAGACGAAATTGTGAAGCATTTTTGGTGTTTTTTTTTTAAAGAAATGTTCGTCTGATATTTTCACCACTAATCTGATTCCATACTAGAGAACTTTTCAGATGTACAAAAAGGAGAGCTAAATGAGTTTAAAATCAGCAACGCGTGGTAAGTCGGCAATTTTGTATTTTCTCATGTTTCATAAACGAAATATTCTATGTGTGATAAGTGTGTGTAAAACTCAACTTTTCAACTTATTTGCATTATACAGAGATTTTTTTAGGCAGATGTACATTTCTATTTTTGCTTCTTTTATTATTATTATTATTATTATATTTCTCTTTTGTGTATGTTTTTTTATTTTTTTTGATCGGTGTGTTAGTCAAATGATTTGTCAAATGTTAGAACCCAATACGAGCCGCGAATCAAAAGGTTTGCCCACCCCTGCTATAAAGCCTTTTACGTTAAAAAAGACTTGCGTAATCTCTCCGTTACTTTATTTTTTGCCTGGACCTGAAAAACACTGTGAAAAAGTGTTTTGAAAGTCTGAATAAGTGTTAAATAAGTACGTAAATGTTGTGCCTACCTATCGCGGTCGGGCTTGGAACGTAACTACTGTGATAAACGAGGGTTCACTGTATTTACTACAAGAACGATTTTGAATTGTAAATGTACATGTATGTAACTAAATAGATCCTTTCCTAACCTGTATTTTAACACGGCAGCAACTTTGCTGATTAAAACTTATAAAAATGATATCTGCTTAGAGCGGCCCTAGCGCTGGAAAAAAATCAGCAGAATAGAAAATCAGCAGAATAGAAAACCTACGAAAAAAGTAGCGGCTTATGGTCCAGAAAACACGGTATGTGCTATTTTAAAATCGGCAATTATAAGCACCCCCCCCCCCACCAGTTTTCAAGCCACTAACACTGGAAAAAAACACAAGTACTTATATTTGCGTAAATACGCTACATAAACTGGTGTGATTGAAAATACTGAAATGTTGTAACTATTTGATCATGTCACGTATTTAAATGTATCATTTTTTATGCTTGACAGATTTATATTCGAATAGAAATGCTGTGACTCATATTACCATCTCTTTGAATAATAGAAGAAAAGTCTCTCTTTTAGCGACTTTGCGTTGGTCTGGAACGAAGAAAAGCGCTATATAAATAAACTTGACGGATGGCATCTCTCTCAAATTTGCCATTTTTGTAAAATGATGCGCCTACTGTTGCCAAACGACGTAACAGTAACGCTTTGACTCTGAAGGGTAACAACAACAATGATTTCACATAAAATTATTTCAATTAAAAAAAAAAAAAACAACCTAAGATAAATGCAGATACATTTCAAGTTTGGACGTTTTTTGTTCTGATAAAATGATGAACCAAATCAAATTTTATACTTATACTGTACATATATTTCTACAATGTCTGGCCCTTCGTTGTAATCTGCTTTATATCTGAGAATATGAAGAGTGAAAAAGCTTGTGTCATCTGTCTAAGCTTGTTCCTTCCTTCTGGAAAATGTCTGCCCGCTTACAAGTGGAAAGAGCGTCTGCGGCTCACTAGGTGCTTTTCTTTTTATGCTTTTCCAAACCTGAACGTCTCCAGATCACGGGAAGAGTAGAACCATCTCGATTTAAAACTCAAAAACTGCTGTCAAAGACCACCGGCGGAGCGCTTCAAAAACGTGATAACGCCATTATTACGTCAGAACTTTGAGGCTTATCATGAACGGTTAATAAAAACGATTCAAAAACAAATGCTAAAAATGATTAACCTCTTCACTCCCATTATCCCGTTCTAACTGTCACGCTGCTGGAAATTGTTCAACTGCAGACAACAAAACAATCTTATTAATAAAAATCAGATGCAGGATTTACAGTTTGCACTTAATAAACAAAAAAGGTGAAAGTTTAGGTTTAAACTGAATCAAATCAAGACAGTTCTGGGTTTATAATAAAAATAAAAAGTAATAAAAAGTAAATAAGATTCAGTGCTGTGAAGTACTTGAGTAAATGCTTTGAGTTAATGCTTTGTTAATTTACTTAAGTATTTTTGGCTGCTTTGCGCTGGAAATTCAAGCAACTTTTACTCCACTTGACTACATTTGTGTTTGAGTATCTGTACTCTATACTCCACTATACTCTACTTGATTGAACACTTACGAATACTTATCACATGTGTGACAAGTTGCATCTTTTTCTACCGTGGTCAATTTCTTGAGCAGATGATCTGCAGGATGCTGAAGGTAATGGATGCCACTTATCAGCTAAATCACGTGAACTACAGGCTTTTGTTTTTACTAACAGCTGGCAAATGTTTTACTCATTTGAGTTTGTGTTTAATTTATTACATATATATTAAGACACATTTTTTGGGCCTAAATTCAGTACGAGTAAAATACTGACGCAAAGTTTGTTTTAAAAAAAAAAAAAAGGGTATTGATTGCATCTCGTGGTATCGCGAGAATTTTTGGCGCCATTTTTGCTACATTTACAATACCGTGGATACCGTGATCATTAATGGATTTGATTTTTATATAAGTATATAAACCCTTTAATACAGTATAACACATTCGTTTCGTTACAAGTTGTAACTTACAACTATCAATGACGGCACAGACATTACTAATCGAACACAGAAAGCAGTGTAACAGACTGAATTAATAGATCACACCTGTGACGCGCATATGCGCCGCTCCGTTTTCTGCGCTGTGCCTTTAAGAGAAGAGCGGCTGTATGACGCGCGCAAGAAAATCTGCTTGTTTTATTTCGAACAAAGTCTGTTATCGGTTGGAAATCATGTTTTCACGTAAAAAAAGAAAAGCAAGCGTCAAGAAAAGCGACGAATACCAGAAACAAAGCTACCGTAGGAAGCCGATCTCTCTCTCTCTCTCTCCTGCTCTCTGTCTACCTCTCTCCCTCTCTCTCTCTCTCTCCTGCTCTCTGTCTACCTCTCTCTCTCTCTCTCTCTCTCTCTCTATAATTGACTGGACAGTGACACTTTCAATAAATATGGTTTTTAGAGCTAAATTGAACACAGTGAATTTAATCATAATGAAGAACATTGATGTTGAGTTGAACTTGATGCCAAAATGATTCTACCATTCTTTACAATTTACTGGAAGACTTGTCTTTGTCTATAAAGAGTGTTTAATAACTGCGCTTGATGGATTTTCTATACTATTGACAGTTAAAAAATGTGTAATTACTTGCCTGGCAATTTATGGCATCATATTTTGTATGATCAATATTATGTTGGTTATCTGGTTATCACTGCATGCAATTGGTGAAAATAGAAAGAGTGAAATGCATCAACAGTTTTGAATGCTTTAGTGAAATAAAATACAGATAAAATATGGCTGAAATCTAAATCTCGTCTTGTCTCGTTCTCGTGAACCTAGTGTCTCGTCGTCTCGTGGGGAAAGTGTCTCGTCCCACCCCTAGTGACTAGTCATTTTTAACGTAAGGTACTTTTACTCCAGTGTGGTCTTCAGGTACTCTGTCCACCTCTGATCAGCGCAGGGTTCTGGTTCTTCTCAGCAAGGCTCTCTCCATCATCCATCCACTCGACAGTTCTTTACTCCCGTCAGGACCCCCCCCCCCTCTCTCCACCCCTTCAGGAACAACTACAAAGCGGAGACATTCCACTCGGACAGAGCGCGCTCCGGGGGGATTTGTGGAATCCTGTGAATCAGAACTACAGAATCCCACAGAGCTGATCTAATGGAGCTTCATCGCCGGCAAGCGGAGCTGCTTCATCTGGCGCTTCAACAAAACAGGAAATTGAGTCTGTACAAGTCGGGCATTTTTTTCCAAAACGGAGCGTGGCGTGCTTTTCATTACCTTGTGTTATACTTCTGTAGTTAGAAGCCGCTCTCCTTACCGTATTTTTCGCCGTATAAGACCCACTTTTTCTTCCCCAAAACTGAGGGTGAAAAGTTGGTGCGTCTTATACGGCAAATGCAGAGATCCGCGGAGCGCGGTATGCAATACCGCGGTATTATTACATACGTTGTCTCGCTTTCTTTCTCGCGCAGAATCTTGTGAAACAATGAAACCATGTTTTCCAAACGAAAACGAACTTTGATCAAAATAAAACAAGCAGATTTTCTCGCGCGCGTCTTTAAAACTAAAACAGCCGCTCTCTTAAAGGCACAGCGCAGTAAACGGAGCGGCAGGCGTATGCGCGTGAAGTACAAACTGTGTTCGATTAGTAATGTCCGTGCCGTCATTGGTAGTTGTAAGTTACAACTTGTAACGAAACTAATGTGTTATACTGTATTAAGGTGTTTATATACTTGTATAAAAATCTAATTCATGAATTATCACGGTATCCACGGTATTGCAAAATCCATATCGTGGCACATCTCAATACCACTATTCACGTTAATACCGCTATACCGCGCAGCGCTACTCTCACTGTTTACTGACTGTTCGTGTTACATGTTTGGCATACAATTGTTCTTAAACTGCTGTTAACTTTTATACAGTTGATATAAAATGTTTTACTACAGTATTTGGTTCAGAATCTTATTTTTCTAGATTTTCCTCCTCTAAAATTGGGTGAGTTTTATATGCCGATGCGTCTTATATGGCGAAAAATACGGTACATTATTTGTACACATAATCTGTATTGTAACTTCATTTAAAGAAATTAGACAAACACAGAGAGTGAGAGAGCCAGAGAGAGAGGGAGAGCGACAGATAGAGAGAGAGAGATACAGAGAAAAGGGAGAGAGAGAGACAGAGGAGAAAGAGAGCGGGAGAAAGAGAGAAAGACAGGGAGAAAGAGAGAGACAGAGGATAAAGTGAAAGAGACAGGGAGAAAGAGAAAGAAAGACAGAGAGTTTACGCTTCCTTTCTTTCAGGCTCTCCCTCTTGCGCGCAACGGAGCGCGATTCCGAATCCAAGCGGTGCGTGAAAAAACGACTTAAAAAAACAAGTTGCGTGAAAAAAAAACAAGCAGAAACAGGTTCTCTTTACGTTCTCTTTCTCAGTAGCGTCGCTCTTAAACTACACAGACATCGGAGCTGTTCGAGGTCGCAGGTGTGACCTATTAATTCAGCCCGTTACAAGGCTTTCTGAGTTCGATTAGCAATGTCTCTGTGTCGTCATTAAAAGTTGTAACAAAACAAACATGTTTTACTGTCTTAAAGTGTTTATATACATGTATAAAAGCTGAATTCATGAATGTGTGACGTATCCACGATATTGCAAAATCCACATCGTGGCTCAAATCAATACCGGTTTTCACGTTATTACTGGTTTACGCACAACAACTACCCACAACCCTTGTGTTTGGGAGAAATAATGCTTTCATCGTCGTCTCTTCTCTAAAGACAAAGCGGCACGCTCAACATTTCTGAGAAACGGGAACTTAAAGAAAGTCATGGCTGAGGAGAAATGGCTGAAAGGCTTGTTGAATATTGACTAGCGCAGATCTAATAATTACCGAGTGGATGGTAAAGACTTCAAGAAAGTGTCTTCAAGAAAATGTATAACGAATATACTATATAAGCGTGGAAAAAAAACGACTTACAAAAAAAAAAACCAAGCAGAAACAGGTTCTCTTTCTCAGTGGAGTCGCTCTTAGAGCTGTTCGAGGTCGCGGGTGCAATCTATTCATTCAATATAAAGTAAATAAATAATATGATAAATAAAAGTAAAGACACCTCATCTACACAGCGACACTTAGCAGTGGCTAAATAACATTGGAGGAAACAAAAAAAATTAAGTGAAATAGAATAACATGGGGAATTCAGTTCTCGGTCGAACTTTGTATACGCCCATATATGGACATAGCACGCGGAACCATAGCACACCCTACTGGAGAAATATTCTACTACATTTAGTACCCTATTTTCTGGACTATAAGCCGCACCTGTATATAAGCCGCATTCGCTCTAATTTTGAAAAAAAAAATTTAAAAAAAGATAAACAAGCCGCACCTGCATACAAGCGGCATCCACTCTATTAAAAAAGTTCACAGCTTCGCGGATTTTTTATTACATATGCTTAAATTCTAAAAGAAATATATAGAAATATTCGTGCGCGCGACTGCGCTGATGTCGATTCCGTTAAATACTGTGAAATTTTATAGTAGTGGTAGCATGACAATTTTTCGTTTTTTATGTGGTGCATAAAACAATAAAACACTTACTGTTTTATTGCTTGACATTAGTTCCATTTGTTTACATTTTTAGTACCTACTTCTTAACAAGCTTCTGCACTTACTGTTTTATTACTTGACATCTGTTCCTGTGGTTTTGGTACTGAGATGTTTGTTAACATGTTTTAAACGTCTGAATAAGTGTTAAATAAATATGTAAATGTTGTGCCTCTACTTCGCGGATTTTCACCCATCGCGGTCGGGCTTGGAACGTAACTACTGTGATAAACAGGGTTCACTGTATTTACTACAGGAACAGAACGATTTTGAATTGTAAATGTACATTTAAGTAACTAAATAGATCCTTTCCTAACCTGTATTTTAACACGGCAGCAACTTTGCTGATTAAAACTTATACAAATTATATATGCTTGCGGTGGAAAAAAATCTGCAAAATACCAATACGATAATCATATTTAATGTTACTATTTTTCATCTATCTATCTAAAAGTACCCTTAATGTTCGCCTATTAATCAAATTTTATTTTGTGTCTGAAAAATCAGGGTGCTTATACTTGCGTAAATACAGTAGTAATAATTGATATACTTTTTTTAGAATATGACTTTCCCCAAATTAATTTGTACATTCCTGGAATTAACATAAGTACCAGGTAAAATTTAACATTTCAAAGTAGCACATTTTGTGTGGTGTTCAGATTCTCACACGTATGCATGCACGCACACAATTTAAACAGAATGTGACAAAACAAACCTGATCCAGAGTCAAACTTTGTGTCAGACCTGCAAATACACAAAACCGTATTATTATACAAAAGACTTTACAAACTAAAATAAATAAAATAAATAATATTCACGTGAAAAGAGGTGCGTCGCAGACGACGCAGGAGTATGTTCCGATCTCCTTATTATCGGCGTATTTTCCAGTGAAAGCGCTGCAGGAACAGAACAGATATATATATATATATATATATATATATATATATATATATATATATATATATATATATATACACAACATCAGTCTTTCACATCACACATGCGAATAAAAAGACACTGAAAAAGAAAAAAAAAAAGTTTCAAGTTTTGAAGAAAAGCAAAGCACATGAATGTCTCGAGATCATTCGTTTGATCAGCTTTGTTCTAACCGTTTACAGGTTTAATAGGAAATAACAAACCCAATCATCGGAACGTTTCTCAGAAGGTTCCGGTTCAGGCATTCTTTACATTCCAATGGCAAATGGGCCTCGAAATGTGTGTTTGTCACTGAGTAGTAGAGAGAAGGCTGTTTCTCCAGCACCTCACCAGCGTACAACTGAAGCGGAAATGCCTTTCAATCCGTAAACATTCACACAAAAATCCATAAAAAAAATCACAAGGAACATTTTAGCAAAAGTTTGGATGTGTGTATTGGTATTTATGTATTCCTTTTTATTTATTTATCTATAGACGTGTGTTTATAGATAAATATTCTCTATCCTTCTATATATTCTATTTATGTGTTTACAAATTCCATTAATGTAGGCTTATTTATTCATAGCCATGTGTTATATATATATATATATATATATATATATATATATATATATATATATATATATATATATATATATATAAATAAAATAAAGCATTCAAATTCAGATTTCTGTCATAAATACACTATTTAATCCAGAAATACTTAACTCCTCCAATTTGTTGGCTTATTGTATTATTTATGAAAATCAATTACTCAGCATAACATTTCATTTAACAATAGAAAGTTGGCTTGCCCTCTCTCCCTCAGCCAAAGGGCATTAATGGGCGATTCTTCCATGGCTGTGAGTGCTTGTGCTTGTGGAGCTTTATAGTCGCCACTTTCACTGAAACGCGGCCGGATGCTGCTGCTTTTTCGGTTTCGCTCCAATCGTTTTCCAGACGCGCTTCTTTCTGGCACCGCCCCCTTCATTCGCATAATGGTCGAGAGTTTATTCTCTCCTCACACGTGATTGGCCGAATCGTGCGCCCATCAAAAAAGTCTCAGCAGATCTGACCAATAGCAACGGATTATCTCTTATGGGAGTCACAGTATACGACTTTCCTTCCATATATTCTATTTACACGTTTTCTAGTTATGTACGCACGTTTATTTGTTTGTTTGTTTACTTTAGACATGCGTTTATAAACATTCTCTCTATCCTTCTCTATGTATTTTATTTATGATGTTTTAATCACTTCGATATGGCTCGCTGTGTTGACGATCTCATTCACTTGACTTCCGGGTTGATCATTAGATGAGGATGAGCGAATGTGTAAACGCAGACGTAAATGGACAAACAAAGAGTGTGTGTGTGGACGGCGTGTGAAGTGAATGTGGTTCCTGACCTCTCTGTGCCCTTCTCCTGAGTGACGTGGAACTGCACGGGAGTCAAGCGCTTCCTCAGCTCCGGCTCGGGGAAAGATCTGGGCCATGTCTTCTTACTCCGGCACAGTCCTGCGGGGAGACGTGTAGATCAGCTGGGAGTTGTGGAAGTGAAGACGTGCTGCTAACTGGTGTTGGAAACTATCAGCCATGTGCGACAGCCAGGACAAGTGAGACAGTTAGTAAACCAGAGCTTCCACAATGCTGCCCCCTAGAGGCGTGACTATAGAAGGACTACACACAGCCCGCTAAAAAGCCACGATGTCGTTTCTCTCGCTTTTCTGAAACAAAACACACATTTAATACATTGATATAAAAAAAAGGTTTATTATTTATTATGCTCAACTCCCCAATACTTTCACGTGAATTCATCACCGCAACTTCCACTTAACAAAAAAATATAAATCTTTATCAAAAAGGATTGTAAACATTATCAATAATCAATTCATGCTAGAAACTAATGCAAACCATTGCAATAATAGTGGTTGTAAAAGGTCAACCCGCGTTAAACTTTATTCATCATCAACAACATATTAGTTCCTGGTTTATTAACTAGGCATGATAGATACTTTGTACCGATAGGTTGGGTTAAGGATGGGCTATTTACATTTTTTTATACAGAATATATAATTTACATTTAATTGTTAATTTATGCTTAACAGCGCACAGACACATAACTACCCGATACTGTACTGTAATTCATGAAGAGTTTACAAACGTGTTAAAAGTTAGCTACGTTTAAACGTGAGCACTTTTAAAAGGGAAAAGTATAAATTAGTTAAGTATCAAGTAGTTAATTAGTAAAGTAGTAGGAAAGTATTACGGTAATTGGTAAAAGTACTTTAACTATTAACTTTGTAAGTTTAAGCATTGGTGTTTTAGTTAAGTATAGTGCTACTAAGTTACTGACTAAGTATAATAAAGTTACTGACTAAGTATAATACTCCACTATAAAATAATACTAATATAAGATAACACCATAATAGTACAATTATAGTACTAATACAATTCTACTGGCAATTAAATACTGTTTAAAGATTAAATAATCTGTCTTTATTAGACAGAATAAAAATGATAATAAGATGATTATAAAGCAAAAGGCAATGAATTAATTCTTACAATCGGTCAGGCCTAATTAATACATGGTCCATGAATAATAACTTTAACCGTTATAAACAGTCCTAAAATGTTGAATATGGTGTAGTTATTATAATAAGCTCATGACATAATGAGCTCACGAATATGAAAGTATAGTACAATAGCGTTTGTCGGGAAACGAGTGGTGATCGGTGTCGAGCTGAGAAGATCCCGAGGTGGTTGGTTCGCCCTCTACTGGACGAGATGTTCATCTACTCATCATCTTGTCACCAGGACATGCACCATTTCAAACGACGTACTATTCCAACAGTGCTTTTATTTTTCGTGCCCACTTTCCCGGCTAGTAACTGTATTCCTGGTGGTCCTGCTCTTGTTCTGTTGGGGTCTCCCTTCATGTGGAGAATTTCTCGCGGCGAGATTGAAACCATGTGAATGGAGGAAATAATGGCCTCTTTAAAGGTCTGGCAGGTGAATGGGCTCCATTGATGGGCCGGTCCTGAACAACACGCCCCCCTGCCTGCAGGACGCTCCCGCTCGCCTCCTTCTGGATCTGATTAGTGGGACCGGGAGAGAGAATTCCTGCGCTTTGTGTTTGTAATGTGAGTGAGCGAAAGGGAAAAGCAGGGAGAAGAGCAGGATATTCCCTGGCTCCGTCTCAAAAGAAATCTGGGAATTCTGGCCCATGTCACCGCCGGGAATGAGTCACACTAGGAACGAAGGATTTCTCCCATTTAGAAACAGACAATGCTTATTACAATTTAAAAATTTTTTTTACAATTCTGTCTATGTAATTAAACAGTAATAATAATTATTAGTATCATTAACATAGGTAACAGAGGTGTAGAGAGTACCCGAACACCATACTTGAGTAAAAGTACATATACCTTAATTTTAAAATTATTTCATTACGACTTTTACTCAAGTCTTTTTGTAGTTAGTGACTTGTAAAGTATCCCCCCAAAAAAGTATTTTACTATGTGTTTGTTGAGCCTAAAATTCATACAATAAAAAAAAAATGTAGTGAAGTTGAAAGTAAAAGTTTCTTTTTAAATACTTTTTGGGATACTTTTTGAAAATACTTTGTACTCAATAAATGAGTATCAAAAATACTAAAGTAGCTAAAATACTCAAGTTCCAACATACAGTTACTCAAGTACTTTGTACCATTGATAACAATATGTAACAATTATTATTAACATGTAATAATAACAATAACAAACACTGGAAATTAGCCCTAGTGAATCTTTTAGAGGTGACATGACACACAAGTAAAGATGTAATGAAGTCATCCCTCCCTCACTTAAGACTAAAAAGAAAAACGTCTTCGAAATGCCATCCACATTCCTAAAATGAAAGGGCAAAATGAATTCCAAAGCAAGTGGTTAGTAGAACTGAAGAGTTTTAACCGAAGCTTGCCGTCGCGTGCGGTCTTAAACAAAGACGAAGCTGGAGTTAAACAAAGAGAATCTTGTTAATCCACAGCAACTCAGATTATACACACAGACGGGAAAAAAAAGCAAAGCCAAAAAAGTGACGTTTCATTCACACGTTGCAGGGTTGCATGGTTTCCGCCGCATGGTGGGTAAATACCGCGGTATTTACCGTCTCGGCGGAAACCGGTTTATGACGCCTGAAGCGGCGGAAACTGTCAGAAACGCAGAAGATTCTTTATTTTCCCCCACAATTGTATTAAAATGTTTCTAATGCAGAATGAACCATTCTTAGCTGTAGCTAATACTCACTCATATTGCAATTATCCGTTTCTGCCTATTTTGGGGTTTGAATTCTTTAATTTATACTCTATTATATATTATATTATAATTATATATCTGTCACATATCCTAATTGGAATAAACTATCAGAGGTTAAAAATGTCTTATAAAAATACAATTCTAGGCTCGGTTGATTTCAAACGCATTCATTTTACTCTCAACTGAACACCGCAGCATTATCTATATGCTAAACTTGACAAAGAATTACTGAATGAAGTTAATGAGCTTTAAAGACAGGACGTTAAGTACTAGTGTTGTCACAATACTAGAAATGTAAACTTCGATACGTTACATAAAAAAAGTATCGATGATCAGAAAAAAAAGAAAAAACTGCGACAACATTGGGGCCTTTTTTTTGGTTTTCCTAATAAGAAACAAATACATAAAACTTCAACATGAAAATGTGTCTAAATGAGGAAACTCTGGAGAGTAAAAGGAGTGCTTAAAGGTTTTCTAGAAAAGAGAAATGGGGAAAAAAAAACGTTGTAGATGTTTTGCTTTCATCTCTGCTACACAGATTATCGAATGCTTTCAGTTTATCAGCAGTTAATATTCTGACATGTGTCTTAAAAACCCTCTAACAGAAACATAATTCTAAATTTAACCTGCATACTGTATGCAGACCTTCAGTATTTCTGTGCTATAAAGTTGACTAGAACTTGAATACAACTCTTTAGTTTCTATATTATTATAGTACTGAGGGACTAATAAAGGTTGAATTATTATTATTATCACTAATACAATACTACTGAGAATACTGTACTAACTAACAGAAAACTACTGTAATAACACTATCTAATATAAAACTAACAACAATACTCTTATAGTTAGTTAAGTGTAACTGATTGTAGTGTCGGTGTAAGAATTTACTTCAATTTGCTTATTGTAGATAATTTGTTTAGACTAATACTGACAAACCGTGTGTGTGTGTGCGCGCGCGTGTGTGTGTGTAAAATTGTCCTATTTTCTATTTTGCACTGTTCTTGTTTATCGTTTGTGTTGTACATACGTGTATTTGTGTTGCACCGTAGGCTGAGGAAAATGCAACTTCCCTGTGCTGTAGATCACAGATGTACTGCATAAGTGACAATATATAATATAAGATAATATAAGTTGTAAAATTATTAGCGTCTATATTTTATGACTATACCAATACAAAACATTAGACAGTTTACGACGCCGTCTCGTCAGAAACGGAGATGCAACCCTGAGACGTCAGCTTCTTCACACACACACACACACACACACACACACACACACACACACAGCACCCAGGTGACCTGAGGGCAGAGCGCAGGCCTTCAGCTTTACAGGCTGACCCTGGCTGACCAGATGCAGGAGGTTGAACCCGGACATGGCTGCTGTCAGAGGAGAGACACAAACCAGAGCGGCAGGAGAAAACACAAAACACGAGGGGTCAGTCACACAGACGGACACACGGATCATCGTCACCGTGAAGACAGGAAACGCTCTGAAGTTAGACTCCCACTGGACTCCGTATCCCATGAGCCTCTGGGCCACACTGTTAGACTGAGCGTTGACTCAGAAACCAGGAGCATACGGGAGATCACTTTTTGGGACTTTTATTTTGTATCTTGTTTTAATCTATTCTGGTCATTGCTCGTCAGTGTTAATTTTGTTATAATAGTCTTCGTGTTCGTCAACGACACTTTTCCCCTGATGAAAACGAAACGAGGATTATTTAAAAACTCCCGCTCAGGGACGAAAACTTGAGCTAAATGTATTGACACTTTCATCAACGAATAAAAACGAAACGAAAACGCCTTTCGTGACGACGTCCAATCACAATCTGAGCTTGTGGGGAAAGGCGGGGACAAACGCAAATCCCTCAGGACACAGAGTCTTTCAGCAGGACAGGATAGAGGCGCAAGCTTCTTCAATAACGTCTTCTCCTAGCTGGAAAAAGCGGTCAGATATATGGATTCAATTTACATTCAACACGGCCTTAAAAAAAAACTATCTGCGAGGAGCAACCATCACAACAAACCTGAAGCGCCATCTGCAGATGAAACCTTTTTTGCTTTCGTTGTGCAACCATTTGTTACTTATAAACGTGATGCAAGTATGATTTTTTATTAATTAAGTATGATATTTTATATTTAATTTCCTCTTTGTAGAGGTTTCATTCATGAGAATACAATTATTTGGATCGAAAGAAAAGTTCATAAAAATAAGTTCAAGAAAAATACATGTTTTTCAAAATAAGCAAGATATTTGTCTATGTTTTATATTTTCATAGTTATATAGCTACATATTCAGACATTGCAACTACGTATAGTCAACATTTAGAATATATTGCACTAATGTTTTTGTTGACTACATCTATACTGTAATTTAGTCAACTAAAATGTTGTGGTATTTAGATGAGTAAAATTAGACAAACAATAAAAAATTAAGATGACTAATTTGGGACTAAAACAAAACTGAGTTTTAGTCAAAAGAAACTCAGTAAAAGTTAAAACTAAATAAAAAAATCATTGTAAAAATTAACACTGTTGCCTGTGTTTTGACCCCGTTTTAACCTTTTGTTATTTTAACCTTGATCCAAATCATGGATCCAAATCCATATATTTGTGGTTTAAATGTACTGTAGTTATTTTAATTTTTAAGTTTGTAGATTTGCAAATTCACAGACTCACCAAATATAATTTGAAACCCTGTTTGCATCCAAAGTCTTTCACATTTTTGAAAGTTGTCATATTTGTGATGGAACAATTAATGATTTATTGAATTTCCTCAAAACCATTGTATCGTATTTGTATTCTAAAACCCAAACACACATCTGGGGTCGACAATATAAATGGCCCGGTGGCTCGGACGCACTTTTAAACCCAACCAGCCACCAGATGAACAAAAAATTTGGTTATAGAGAGACAGACAAAACAAAACATAAAAAAAATAGATAAGACCTTATTAATCCCACTAGGGGAAATATTTGTGTTCAGCAGCAGCAAAAAAACACAAACGAAAGGGACAATTTAAAAGACGGCAGTGAGGGCAAAAATGCAAACATCAAAGAGAACAACAGCAAGAAATGACAACAAATTTATAAAAATAAGATTTTTATCTTATAAAAATAAATCTGATCTTATAAAAAAACAAAACAAAAAAAAACGAATTCTACAAAACCATGTGCGTAGTGTTGAAAAGAAGGTGATTTGTTACTGTACCTATCACAGTAGGCGGAGTCAACATTAGGCCTGTAGGGTGAGGCGAGTGTTTGCAATGGAACGAAGCCGCGGCGGCTCGGAGCGTCAAGGCCCGCACAAGGCTGGCAGCCATCTTGACCTCAGTGTGGACGGCCAGCTAAAGAGAGACCAAACTGCTGACCACTGCACCACAGAAGAAACGGTGTGAAGACGAGCTTGGTTTAGTAATGAACGCCATCTAGTGGTCGCTAAAGAGCCAGTGACGGTCAGCAACATCAAAATGTCTATATTAATGGAACAGGTGCATTAACAAAACTTACAAATTAGAAAAAAATATATATTTTTAATTTAAAATTTTAGTTTTTAAGAATGAGTAGCTCAATGTTCAATATCTAAAATGGATTTTACTTTAATCTGGTGACAAATAAAAATTTGAACTTGTTATACTTCTCCGAGTCTGTTTTATCGTTTCCAATGGCATGTCAACTGGGAAAAGGGATGCGAAACAAAAAGTCTCAAAACAAGAGAAGAACTGAACACAAAAGGGTTATATTTACTATCGAGGAGATTTGGGGCAATGCAGGAACAACTTGCATCTGTAGTTAAATTGCAAAAAAAAAAAAAAGCAATAAGAATAGTGAAGTAGGATTCTTAGCGAGTGATATACTCCAACAAATCAACTGTTCGTTAAGAAAAAACGTTTAAAACTAAAGGACATTGAATATACACTCACCAGCCACTTTATTAGGTACACCTGTCCAACTGCTCATAACACTTATTTTCCAATCAGCCAATCACATGACGGCAACTCAGTAACCGAGCATCAGTATGGGGACGAAAGGTGATTTGAGTGACTTTGAACGTGGCATGGCTGTTGGTGCCAGAAGGGCAGGTCTAAGTATTTCAGAAACTGCTGATCTTCTGGGATTTTCACACACAACCATCTCTAGGGTTTACAGACAATGGTCCGAAACAGAAAAAATATCCAGTGAGCGGCGGTTCTGTGGGCGGAAATGCCTTGTTGATGCCAGAGGTCAGAGGGGAATGGCCAGACTGTGTTCGAGCTGATAGAAAGGACTCAAATAACCACCCGTCACAACCAAGGTAGGCAGAAGAGCATCTCTGACGTCAAACTTTGAGCCAGGTGGGCTTCAGCAGCAGAAGACCACACCGGGTGCCACTCCTTTCAGCTAAGAACAGGAAACTGAGGCTACAATTTGCACAGGCTCATCGAAATTGGACAATAGAAGACTGGAGAAACATTGCCTGGTCTGATGGGTTTTGATTTCTGCTGCGGCATTTGTGGATGGTACGGTCAGACTTTGGCGTCGACAACATGAAAGCATGGATCCTTCCTGCCTTGTATTAACGGTTCAGGCTGGTGGTGGCGGCGTAATGGCGTGGGGAATATTTTCTTGGCACTCTTTGGGCCCCATGGTACCATTTGAGCATCGTTGCAACGCCACAGCCTAAATGAGTATTGTTGCTGACCATGTTCATCCCTTTGATGACCACAATGTACCCACCTTCTGATGGCTACCTTCAGCAGGATAATGCACCATGTCATAAAGCTGGAATCATCTCAGACTGGTTTCTTGAACATGACAATGAGTTCACTGTACTCAAATGGCCTCCACAGTCACAAGATCTCAGCCCAATAGACCATCTTTGGGATGTGGTGGAACGGGAGATTCGCATCACGGATGTGCAGCCGACAAATCTGCGGCAACTGTGTGATGCCATCATGTCGATATGGTCCAAAGTCTCGGATGAATGCTTCTAGCACCTTGTTGGATCTATGCCACAAAGAATTGAGGCAGTTCTGAAGGCAAAAGGGGATCCAATCCGTTACTAACATGGTGTACCTTATAAAGTGGCCGGGGAGTAAATATTAAAATATTAAAGATTTATATTTATATTTATACAGATACAGAGTCAAAAATTTAATTGCAAAAAGTATAGTTTTTTTTTTTAAGTTGAGAGTTGGTCGATATCATTTAAGAGGGTTGTACTTCTTCGTACATGTTAAAGTGAGATCAGATGTATAAAGTGAGGATGCACCGAATATTCGGCCACCGAAAATGGCCAAAAAGTATATTTGTGGATTCATTATTAATTCATGCAATTGCAATGCCTTGACTTTAATAATAGTTGACTTTAATAGTGCACCATCATAGCAATAAATGCAATAATTTCTTTCGGTGTTTCGGCCAGGCTTTCCTCTTTTTCGGTTTCCGGTTTCGGCCAAGAGTTTTCATTTCGGTGCATCACTAGTATAAATGAGATGTTTCATTTGTTGGTGTAAACTTGTGGAATGAACTTAGTGTTGAATTTAAATGACGTACCTTTCTATAATTCAAAAAAGGTCTTGAACATAAATGCATCATAATAAGACAAAAAAAGAATAAATAGACAAATGAAAATGAGAAGCTAAAAAAAAGCTAAATTCTTCAGATTCCTGATGAGTATTTTGTTGGGGGTTGTTATTTGCTTGATTTTGGTGTTGTAGTTGTTGTTGTTGTTTGTTGTAAAGCTAGTTCAGTAAAATGTAAATGGATGTAAGACGACAGAACACTATAAGCAATGGTTTTATGTCAAATAGTTTTTGTAATGGGTTGTTGTAATGTTTACGTGGGTTTGGACCGTTTTATAAACAGTCTGCTGACACACAGCTCCATCTCCTAAAAAAACTCTACTGTATAGAGTACAATGCGCGAGCACGTGCTGGAACATAAACAATGCGTAAAACAAGCAGTACAGGTAAAAAAAAACTTGAACCGTGACCAAACAACACAGAAACAAATAAAGCCTAAATAGTCTTTAATTAAAGTAAATTATGATCTAAATATAAAACTGAATGACGGAGAACACGAACATCTACGTGCCACTTGAAATACTTCTATCGTGCGCCCAAGTGTCGTGACGTCACACGGCGATTGAGATCAAGTGGGTGGAAAAAGTGCAACTAACCGTGACTATTTAACATCCTCTCCGCGTGTGTAAAGTTTATTTGACACCAATGAGCAACAAACCGGGAAATACAGAAAGCAGCAAATACACCCGACGGAAACACAACAACTGCGTCAGCGTAAACAGACACGAAAGTACCACGTTGCGTGTCTAAAACACCTCACAATTCCACTTGGCGTTTGCACGCGCGTACGTTAACGTGACGTTAAAGTGTGAGCGGAACAGTAAGTGAGGAAACACGTACCGGACAGTGGAAACGGACCTCGGCGCTGAGGGGAAAATGGAGGTGACGTGCGGCGAGAACAGACGCGTTTATCAAACTGCGGCTACTACTTGGGTAACGACAAGTGCATTGTGGGTAATTTCTCCCGCCGGACAGTCTCGATCCAAATATGAGCATGCGAGGACAGCGACGGACACACACACACACACACACACACACACACACACACACACACACACACACACACACACACACACACACACTTTTCCCATTCAAGGCAAAACAATTTTTCTAATGATGGTTTTTACGTGCTACGTTTATTTTGCGTAAACCAGTGGTGTAAAGTACTTGAGTAAAGGAACTTAGTTACTAAGTTAACTATTTTGGCTACTTTGTTCTTGCACTGATAAAAAAAGCCTGTTGGATTCACATGAAATTATCCCAGGTTTCCTGACATCACATAGCGAGCAGTCGAACTACTTGCGTTCATCAGCTTTTATACACGTGTTTTTTCTAGATAAATTTCCTGAAAATGAAAACTACAGACACTCAGTCAAGGTTGCTGAGCAGGAATTATCTTTACAGTCCTGCAAATTGTACATTTTTGAAACTTTATTCTTTATATTCTTTATTTTATTTTAGTAGGATTGTAATTAACACTGTTATGTACTTTCTAAGTACATTTTAACAGGAAAGGACTGGAAACGTGAGTCAGTGTCGACGGCAGGACAGTAATTCCGAGCATTCCAATAATGTTTCCAATATGCCCTCATTGTTCCTTAATATTCAGTGTTTGTGGTAGTTGTTTTTGGAAAAGATTGGTGAACAAACGTTTCGGAAATATACTTTAACTTCTTTTTTGACTTATTCTTATATGGGACAAACTTTTGCAACCACTTAAACGGTTATTTGCCTAGTTGAGGTCACATTATTGTCTAATAAATGGCATCGTATATATGTTAGTTAATGGAAAATTACTGTACCTATGCAAATATAAGCACCCCTTTTTTTGAAATTTCGACGCTCAAAAACTTGGGGGGTGCTTATAATGGCCAATTTCAAATATGCGCATAAATATACAGTAAGCCCTCATTTTTCCATTATTCAAGTCAGGAACAATCACAAATAAACGGAAACCTTGTCGTCTTAATGTTGTGGTGCGTGTGTGTGTCTATATCATTTTAATAAAAAAAAAAGGGGGGGGGGTGACACCATGGCTTTACCGCACCGGTTGACACCAACCCTAGTGACGCCCCTGGCGTGGACCCTTCCACTCTGAGAGTCTATGTAGCCGCGATATCCGCCTCACATGACCTCATCGTCCCTCAGGGGAAGAGGGTCGGCCGGCACGACCTGACGACTAGGTTTCTAAGAGGTGCTAGAAGGGTCCGCCCTTCCAGACCTCCCCTAACCCGTTTGGGATCTGAGCTTGGTGTTGGCGACGCTCCGCTCTCCCCCCGTCGAGCCGCTGGAGACTACGAGTCTCAGGCTGCTCACACTGAAGGCCTCGCTTTTACTAGCGCTAGCCTCAGTGAAACGGGTCGGGGACCTAGAGGCGTTCTCTGCAGATCCTCAGTGCCTGACCTTTGGCCCTGGAGACTCGCACCTAGTGCTGAGACCCAGGCCTGGTTACGTGCCCAAGGTGCCCACTACCCCCTTCAGGCATCAGGTAGTGACGTTGCAGGCTCTCCCCGCTGGGGAGCAAGACCTGGCCGGTCACCCACTGTGTCCAGTCCTTACAGAGAGCTTCAGAAGCTCGCAACAGCTCTTTGTCTGCTCTGGTGGTCGGCAGAAAAGGAATGCCGTCACCAAGCAGAGACTCTCGCATTGTATCGTTGATGAGATTAAGTTCGCGTATCACGTTCGTAAGTTGCCTTTGCCCGCTGAACGTGAGAGCCCACTCTACCAGGAGCATGGCCTCGTCGATCGCAGTGGCCAGGGGAGTCTCTCTAGCAGACATCTGTAGAGCTGCCGGCTGGGCTACACCCAACACATTTATTCGGTTCTAAGAACTGGATAAGGCGTCGGTATCCACGCAGGTACTATCCGCAGTGGAGGGCAACACCGACACAGTGTAGGCCTGCAGGAGCCAACCCCAGCCTATGGGGCCGGCCTCCAATCTTAGTGTTCTTCTACCCTCGAGCTAGGCCAGAGACACGCACTGTCCGCTCAGCACAGACCGGGGTCTGGGGGGTCTGGTGCACTGACGGGAGCCCCAGCCTCTGTTCCCCTAGTTGGGCAAACAAGCGTAAGGGGGGGTTCCCTGGTGCCATCGAGTCCAGACTAGTAACCTAGTTCTGGCTGTGTTTTCCTCAGGCGATACTCACAGTTATTCAACTCGAAGGGATGTTTCCCGAAGGGATGAGGTTTGAGTAGTAAGGCTACGCTCTCCTCCCTCTCCTGAGCCTACTCTGTTCTCTACAAACAATGGGCTTCTTTCGAAGAGTGACGTTTCTGCGTCATCTCAACACAACACTTCGCACCAGGTGAGAGGTGTTACCCGTCAACCCTGGCGAGGGTCCCCCACGGCACAGGTCGAGAGCTAACGATTCCTTGGTTGCCCCGGTGGAGGTGAGTGCTACTACCCTTCGGGCTAGGCCCACCACTAGATACTGTGGAAGATCCACTAAAGGTTCCTCGGCTGAACAGCCGGAGGGGTCTTTTCGGAGGATGCTGCCCTGGATGTGGCCTGTTGTATTATCCCATAGTCAGGTAACTGACTGACGTCGAAGTGACCTGACTATGAAAGGGAACGTCTTGGTTACTTGTGTAAGCTCTGTTCCCTGAAAAGGTCAGTGAATGTGACGTCACTTTCCTCAGCCACATTCAGGGTGTGCCGCTGGAAGTCTGCGTTGGCCCGACCGGCTTCAATCAGCGAAAGGTAACTAGCATGTGGCACGCCACCGCCTTTTATACCAGCTGGTACAGGTCAAGTGTGATATGCAAAATCATGCAGCCATTGAACTTGACCGTTCATTGGCCGGTTGTAAGAATAAACGCAAATGGCGGAGCATCCGTTATGCCATAGTCAGGTTTCTGACTGACGTCTCGTTCCCTGACCTACTCAGGGAACAGAGGTTACACAAGTAACCATAGACGTTTTTTATAACATTGTCTTGAATGGAATTAAATGCCTTTATTGTCATTGTAAAATATTTCTTTATTGATTTCGCTAGGTGTATTTAGTTAGGGCTTGTGAAACAAACACATTACCATTTATAACTGTTGTGTAAAATCCTTTCTACACAGGACTGATGAGGAGACAGTAGTTAATCAAAGGATTTGTGAATCTTCATGAACTTCAGTATATAATACTTAAATCATTTTAATTTCAGTATACAATTGTATGTAGCCTGTTTTTGTACAGTGTATTGTACAATTGTAATACACAAATGTACGTTTTGTTAAAATAAACTGTTGTAGACGTTTGATTTTTATCAAATGAAAAAAAAAAGACATCAGTGGTATTTTGCGGAAACCTCTCCAACATATATCATCATCTCTTATCAAATAATCTGCGGTGTAGTGTCATCATTAACTGACGACGCTTTAGGAAGCGAGGACATGTCATTTCGCTTGATTCGATTGCTCAGACCTTGCGGCCTTTCCTCTCGTCCTTCTCCCGCATCCTAGAGGGGTGGAGCTAAGGCGCTAGAAAAGAATGTGAGGACGCATAAATCAAGAATTGAGAAGCAGCCATTGACTTGAAATGTTTGAGCCTAAAATCAGTACGAGTAAAACACACAAGTTCTTTTAAAGTTGGATACTTTTTGACTTTTACTCGAATCTTCTTAGAATTGGTGACTTGTAACTCGTAATGGGGTTATTTATCCATACTTTTACTCAAGCAAGGTTTCTTACTCTTTACAACTCCTGGTCATCACAAAATTGAAAACTCGGTTTACTAACCGTACAGGTTGCGTTTTTATTGGCTCAAACCAGGCGACAAATGCAACAGAGGCCGCGGGTTAATAAACAAGTACGTTTTATTTACCTCATATCACCCCAAACTGCATCTTAACAAAAGCTGCTAAACCTTGTGTTTTCAAAGAGACTCGATCGCAGCGTGACGTGCTCTGGATGAACATCTTCAGTCCGTGTGAACAGACACCACAAACGTCTTTAGAAAATGTCGAAGCGCCGGGGAAAAAAAAAAAAAAAAAAAAAGATTAAAAGCCACATACGTTTCTCTGCACCAATTTATAACGGGGAAACAGAACATTTAAATGGAAAACAAAACCGTAAATAATGATATATTGGCATATAATCAGGTCACGACGACGGACACCGGGTCAGTTTGGAGAAACAAACTCGCACGCGACGATTCGTGAGCGTTTGGGTTTAATACAGATGATTCCGACCACCACCAGTTCACGAGATATTTACACATTTGCGCACGCATGCCGACCCTGGACTAAACTAAAAAAAAAAAACGAAACGAAACGAGAAAAAAAAAAAACAGTAACGAAAAGAATTAAAAGGGAATACGGCTAAAACATCCTGAGGGAAATAAACATCCACAATATATCGTACAATTCAAAGCTTAAATATAGGCATAACCAGCACATGCAGCTAAGTGACGGAGCTCCTTGAGAATAAACATAGGCTTTAGTTCAATTCGTCACCCAAAAAAGAAAAAAGAAAAAAAAAAAAAAAAAAAAACTCGGAAGCTTTCTGTCGACTCTTCGCAGACTCTCAAAACGCGGCGTAGGATTGCAAGAGGCTCCTCCTCTTCCAGAAGGTGGTGGTGGTGTCTCAAGAGAAGCTGAGGGACGTGGAGCGCTGGCTGAGGCGGGACATGCTGTTCATGCTGGAGCTGGAAGGCTTGAGCGGAGTGCTGGAGCCCAGGGCTTGTGGGAAACGCTGGTGGTAGCGGTCCAGGCGCAGGTACTTCACCGTCACCAGCTTGCCTGAGGAGGAGAGGAGGCACGCTCACGAAACCCACAAGAAACTGGGAAACGCTGAGCGACGAGGACTGACCGTCAAACCAGGAACCGTGGAGCGACTTGAACGCCTTCCCAGAATGCTCCGCGGAAAGGCACTTCACGTACACACAGCCCTGCCAAACACACCAGTGGATCACGCAAAACTCCCTAAACACTTTTATATTTATCAGAATCAGAATTGGATTTATTCGGCAAGGCAAAAAAGGCAAAAAAAAAAAACAAATAAAAAATGTATGAATAAATAATACCGTATTTACGCGAATATAAGCACCCACTTTTCAATTTTAGCAGCTCAAAAACGTGCAAAGTGCGTGTAATCGCCGATTTCAAATATTGACATTTTGAGTTCTTATTAGCTCAACAGCAGGAATAACGTAACATTAGAAACACCGCGACACTTAAAAGGGAGAAAAAATAACACTGGGAACAGTAAGATTAAACGAAAAACAATCATTGATATTTGAACAGACAGACTATATTGCATACGGTAGATCGCCGTGCTAAAGGCTAACGGCTAGCGCATGAAACGAGTCCATAAGAACGCAAACGCTTCGGAACAAACAGGAAACGGTTTAAAAGGAAGAACACCCGAGTCGCTCTGTTTGCTACATGGACGTACATTTTTCCTCTAACAAAAACCGAGCTTTGTCAGCTTTACGCTCTATTAGCGCAAAGGCTCATGGGAACCTGTGAGCAGCAAAGCATTATGGGAGGTGTAGTTTCAACCGCTAGAATAGATTATTGTTTTATTATTTTTTTTAAGTAAAACAACAAGTCACAAATTAAGTTGTGTAAAATGAAGAAAAAATATTTTAAAAGAGAAAATGTACGTAAATTAGCCGTTTTTTTTATATTTTGTGCCTGAAACATTAGGGGGGTGTTTATACTCGTGTAAATACGTACAAATGGTTCCCACAGAACTGAAATGAAAATCTGATCACATGGGCCTAATATTATTCGCTTATTTGAGACAAAAAAAAACAAACAGCATTTGTCGATCAGGAAGATATGAGGATCGATGGCTAAAATTTCCCCACTGAGGGACTAATAAAGGTTGAATTATTATTATTATTATTATTATAAATACTTGACTCGTGACTCGATCATCAGTGTCACTCGTGTCGTTTGTTCATTTCAATTGTTTTTTGTACATTTTTTGGTCAAGACAAGGTCAACAAAAGCATCTGTAACATGTGCTGCGTTCCTTGCCGATATATTCCACTTTAATGTTGTTTGACTTGAATTATAGATAATAAATAACGTGCATAATAAATAAATACTGTGTGTTTCCACGGTTACGTCTGCGTATCGAAGTTTCTGACCAGGCCTGATATAAACCAGTTTAGCTCCTCCACCTAATATAAACGGTCAATTGATAATTGCAATAAGACTGCGTAAATATACACACATACTTGAAACATGCAAATAAGCGCCACCCCCCCCCCCAGTTTCGGAGCTTTTAAAATTGGAAAAAATGGGTGCCTAAATGTGCGTAAATACGATATGCGTGTGTAAAGTGTTTTTTTTTTTGCACTTATTATTCAATCCAAAAGCAACATGTTTGACATTGTCCTTGTGACCATGAGTCACGTCTGCTCGGAGCATCTGGTGACTCGGACTACTAGAAGTTACTAGTGAGCGCATTTGAAACGTCACCGACCTCTCGTGAGTTCTTGTCGACGGCGATGTGAACGATCCCGTCGTTATCGCTGCACTTCTCCAAAATGGCTTCCTGAATGGCCAGGTGCCAGTTTTCCCCCACTTCCCTGCGTCAGGACAGAGACGCTGTGCTTCACTCTCTTCATCATAGATGGATTCGCGAGAAACTTACATCACGGGGTCAAACATGTTGCGGATCTTCAAGCAGGGCGTCAGGCTGTTGGGAGGAGAGTTCCTCCGGTCCAGAGGAAACGCTGCGGAGGAGAAGGTTGTGAAGTGTGTGTGTGTGTGTGTGTGTGTGTGTGTGGAGCTCAGACGCACCTTTGCCTTGCCAGACTTTAGAAGGCACGCTGGAGCTTTTCTCGGGGGACGTCGGCTGGAGCCACCGCCACACCGTACAGTCGGCCCCGCCCACCCGCCGCGTCTCGGTCCGGATGCGGGACTCGTTGGCAGACAGGAAGCGGACGGCTCGGTCCCACACTTTCCTCATCTTTTTCCTGAAAGTGCACGACTGCTTTTAGTCCGTTTGTGCTTCGCGAGCATCACGCGCTCCGCAAACCGCTGAAACCCAGTGGTGTGAATTACTTGAGTAAATGGACTTCACGCGTTATTGACTACTTTGTATTGGGTATCAAAAAGATACTTGTACTCTCTACTTGACTACATTTGTGATTGATGATCTGTACTCCGCTACATTTGAACGGTTATAGATGCTCGTAACATTGTGTTTAGGGATGTATCGAATGTACCGAACATTTTTGGCCGAAACACTTTTATCACCGAAACAACGCGGCGGAAAGTTGATGACGTCAGCAGAGACCGCGAGAGCTGCGCGCGAACAGTGGCGGCATATAGCACAGATCACGAGCTCCGCGCGACATTCACGTCACACCAGCGGCTCTTAATAGAGAACATTCTCTCTCGTCTCACTCATAAATATAGTTTCTTGTTTCTCACATGTCTTGGCGTTTTTTTTTAGCTTAAATTCAGTGTGAGTAAAATACTCAAGTTATTTAAAAATTTGATACTTTACGACTTTTGTTCAAATCTTCTTGGAATTGGTGACTTGTAATGGAGTAATTCTTACAGTTAGTAACCGTATTTTCAGGAACTCTTTACCTCTGATGAAAACCTTTAAGTATCAATGTGTTACTATGTATAATAATAAAGAATGGGGTAAACAGTGTATATTTTTTTTTATAAGTGCATAAATAATTTCTATAGATGTAGAAACATATTACGAATAGTACAAATTATTATATATAATACCAGTCTTAATTGGGTAGAAAGACAATCCCATTTGTACTCACACCAACATGACTACATTAACCCATTACATGTAAACATAAATAAAGAAACACACAATCAATATTACAATGTCAGTGCAAACAAAATGATGATAAAAGTGAGAAAAATCTGCCGCTATTGAACATTTACTGCGAATATTACGCCGTGGCACGTGTGAATGTGTAATTCCTTCGCTCTGAATAACGTGCTGGAACCTTCGTCTAAATGAAAAGTGTTTGGAATAGCAAGTACTGCGGATCAAGGAAATAAATGCACTGTATGTATGTCACAAATGCGGAAATGCATTAGTGAAAAATACACGTATAAATACATATCTTTATGTTAGTACGACAAACGAGAAGTAAATCCGTCTCTCGAGCCGTTTTTCTTTTTCGATGAGTGTTGGCCTTTTTCTATTCCTAAAAGCGTAGTCGAATGAGTTGGCGGCTAAAGAAATTGGACTAAACTACAGCAGTGTTTTGGGAGACTCGCCTGTCCTGAGGCTGGACCAGTGAGTCGCGGACGTGAGGAATGGGCAGGTACGGCTGCAGGTCCTTGTTCTCCTGGCAGGCCTCGCTGTGGCTCCTCATCACGTCTGGAAGGAGCGCAAAACATCAACGAGACATTACTAATGGAACACAGAAAGCGCTGGCTCAGGCCGAACCAATGGAGCACGCGCGAGGTGATGGGAACTACGGCTTGCGCGGGATGAGCGGATTCACGTCGGCGGGATGAGCGAACATGATAAAGAACGGGTTAAAAAGAAGGAAAGAACTGCTGTTGTTTGGGGTTTAAAATCTCCGACGTCAACCAACAAACGGTATTGTACAGGTTGTGTCGCCGTGCTGTAGGGCGGGCGATATGAGCTCAACTGTACAGACGGTATTGGTATTTTATCGCTGTATTGGGGGGGGGGGGGCATTACACTTTAGTAGACCATATTAACATAATTGAGAGCGATGAAGAGAGAGAGAGCGGGTGAGAGAGAGAGAGATGGAGAGAGAGAGCGGGCGAGAGAGAGAGAGAGGGCGGGCAAGAGAGAGAGAGAGGGCGGGCGAGAGAGAGAAAGAGAGAGGGCGGGCGAGAGAAAGAGAGAGAGAGAGAGAGGGCGGGCGAGAGAAAGAGAGAGAGAGAGAGAGGGCGGGCGAGAGAGAGAGAGATGGAGAGAGAGAGAGAGCGGGCGAGAGAGAGAGCGGGCAAGAGAACAACCCGTAAAACGCGCGCATGAGAAAATTCTGCGCGTTTTATTTTGGTCAAAGTCCGTTTTCGATTGTTAACATTGGTTTCACGCAACTTTAGATTCAGACGCGCGTGAAAGAGAGGGAAAGCGTGACGCGTGGAAAGAGTCTCTCTCTCTCTCTCACTCTCTTAAAAGATAGACCGCAGGCCATTTAATTTAAATGTTTTTTTTAATAAATGTCTGGACTACTTTTAACAGATATACGGTATTAAAAATGACAGCTGCTTCTCCAGGTTTCCCCTTGCGTTTTAATTTCTTTATATAAAAACAGAATACCCCCCCCACACACACACACAATATCGTGATATAATACCGATACCGTCTGTACACTAGAAAATACAGTGATATGAATTTTAACCCATATCGCCTGTCAGCCTGCCCAGCATATGGTGACGCGAAAGCTGGTCCAGAAGCAAGATATCTGTAACCAACATGTTTGTTTGTGAAGAATAAACAACCGTCTACATGCCTGTTTCACTCTATCGTGCTAGCGGTGAGAAAAACACTTGCTTAATCTTGTCGCTACAACATGTTCGAGTTTATTTATATAGTGCTTTTCTTAGTTACAGACCAACGCAAAAAAAAGCCGCTACGTGGAATCAGGGCGCAAAATAGTCTTTAAAGAAGAAAAATGTCAATTTTTCATCTGTTCAAAAATTTGGAAAGAGAGAAAACTGTCCACTGTTCAGACTATGAGCTACGACCAACATGTGGCCTGTTGAATCGTGAAACATTTTCGTCACTCGATATTTTTATCGACGACGTACGCTGTAACTTGAAACTTTCTTTAGTCGAGGCATTTGTACGATCTCAATGATGATGTGAACGAGACAATCCTACCGATGATCCTCTCCACCGTGTCATACATCTGCCTCGTTTCTTCCTCCTCCCGGCGCCATCTGTATTTCATGTAGTAGCCCAAACCCCAAGCTGCACAAATGACTGTTGAGAAACAGACAAAACAGAGAGTGAGACTTAAAAAAAAGAAGGTTATCTGGTAATCAGTGTTATCTGGATCCAGACCTGCGAGGATGAAGAGAACTCTGTGGATCACGGTGAAGAAGGCCCGTCTGAAGCGGCAGAGGAAGGACATGCGGGGATGGATGGACTCCAGCCTCGAGATGTCGGAAACGTCTTCGATGGCTTCATCAGGGTTCGAGCCGATCAACCTACGCAGAAAGATTTACCTCATCATCACAACATAACAACAACAACAAAAAAAGTTGCATATTCACTTCATCAATCAATTTAGTTTCATGAAAATTCCAGGTTCTTTTGCGGAAGAAACATCAATCGCCTGCTTGAAAACGGGAATTTTATTGTTAACGTTATTCAGTTATTTGCGCGGATATTCAGTCTCTCCGGAGGGAATTGGGATTCGACAACGTGTAACAAAGAAACTAAAACTCATCACTCTACAATGAGATTGACGGAGCCGCAAAGTGACGAGGAATTGGTTAAAACGTTTTGTAAACAAGTGTGACAAACCCAAATATATTCTCGCTGTTATATTGACTTGTTCCATTCATTGGGTGATGTAGCAAAAATCCTTAAGTGTATAATAATAATGCGTTAAATGTATGCATTATCATTATTACATTTATTACTTTGCATTATTATCCATTATGACGACATTCTTGGGCGTTATTTTAGTCATTAGTAGAGTTATAGACACTTTAACAGATAATAAACCTCAATAACAACGGAAGACTGCAGTGTTTTAGACTGAAATTGACCGTAAATGAAAGTGTATGTGTCTGTGTGTGTTAGAGCGGACAGATTAATCGTTCAAAGATCTTCACGATCTGAATCCAGCATTTATACGAATTCTGCCTATTACAACTCTCTGATCGATCGGCTGACTTCCGCTTGATGCGCGCGCGAGTGGACGAGCGTTCTGACAGAAACCGCGCTCGCCTCGTCCGCGCACGCGCATCGAGCGAATCACCTGCACTAGTGTACTGTATGTGAGTCGCGCAGCAGTCGAGTTTAAAAGAAAAAATAAATAAATAAACGGGGAGAATGAATGATTAAATACAACGGTGGAGTATCAACTCAGACATTTTACTACCTGAAAAAGGATTTATTCTGAAGTGTGTGTGTGCGTGTGTTTACACTCAGCAAACTACATACAGCAAACATCTACAGTTGAGGACAAAATTATTAGCCCCGCCCTAAAATAATCATCAATTATTTCAAAAGTGCTTTTAAACAGAGCCAATCATTTTGTACGCATTGTACATAATGCTGTTCCTTGGAATGTTTATTTTTATTACGTTTAAAGGAGATTTTTTTTTCTTTTACATTATTTTTACACTACATTGTAGTTTTCATTCCATTTATTTAAATTTAAAGCAAAGAGTAATACGTGCTATTATATTGCCGTTTGACAACCCGATTTTCAGGGTTGAATATTTAAAATACCCAGAAAGAATCGTGATCTTTATTCTAATAAAAATAATCGTGATTCTCATTTTATCCAGAATCGTGCAGCTCTAGTGTGTGTGTGTGTGTGTGTGTGTTTCGCCCCGCGAATGCTTGTGTGTCCTGCATCGGGCTCAGAGTTGCTGCGATTGGCTGCAGCTCCCCATGACTCAGAAATGGAAAAAGCAGTAGAAAACGGATGAATGGACTATTGAATTTCATTAGTAGACATAGAAATGTTTGCGATCAGAAATGTAAGTATAATCAAGTTCAAACAGCACAGTGGTTGTTTGGGATCAACTCTAATGTACGGAAGCAGATAAGTGCAAAACATATCAAATGTACAATCAGAGTCAGATAAGTGCCAGAAATTTCAAAGACAAGAACGAAAATGATTCACATCTATGCTTGTTTTTTTTATTTTTCGCTTGCAATCTCCACATTTTTGTGCAAAACTTTTTTTCCGCTTCAGATTCTTTCTTTCGGGTCCTTTTTTTTTTGTTTGGACTTCTGGCACAAGTTTCACGTGGGTTGGCTACTCTGGTTGGCTGGTCAGACGTGAATGCGTTTGATCACATTTTGATTGCGGGCGGAAAAAAAAAACAAAACAAAAAATGTGAAGCACTTTCATTCGTTTGTTAAAAATTTACTTTGATATACCGTATTTTCCGGTCTATAAGCCACTACTTTTTTCATAGGTTTTGAACCATGCAGCTTATACAATTTTTTGATAATGACGATAAATACGGTAAATACCATTTATTTTTTATTTTTTTCTGTCCCATTTTAATCAGTAAAGTTGCTGCCGTGTTAAAATGCAGGTTAGGAAAGGATCTATTTAGTTACATACACGTACATTTACAATTCAAAATCGTTCATAGAGCGGACGCGGCTTATATACAGGTGCGGCTTATAGTCCAGAAAATACTGTAATCTGAAACCATTCTTGAGGAAAAAAGCTAAATATTTAAACATAAAACCAATGTTGCTTTGAACAGAACAATTACATTGTAAAAATTGGTAGAACTATTTATCGTTCCTTAATATCTTATTTAAAGTTACGTACTGTTAAATCCAGGACCCACGTTCCAATAGTAATTTGCGACAAAACAACAAACAAAACTAATTTTAGAAATCTAAAGGCAAAAGTGTAAATACTGAATCACTCGTACGTTGCACAAATTTAAAGACGTGGGAAAGAAGCAAAACGTAAGTAAATATATAAACGCAGTAAAACGCAGTAAATGAGCAAAACGTAATACCTTATCCCAACAGCTTCTTTGGTTTTCATGATCCACTCTAGAGACGTTTCAAACAGGTTCTCGTAGGCTTCGTTTTGGAGCTTGAATGAAAAAAAACAAAATAAAAAGGATGTGTGTTAACAAACCCAGTCCGAAATCAAGCGGGCGACGAACCTTGAGGTGCGTGAAGGCCTCGCTGAAGGAGACGCTGCGGTTGAGTGGGTTCTCCGAGTCGTGGCAGTCGTGTGATCCTGACGGGACAAGCGTCACGGGTTAGACACGCACGCGTACAGAAGAAGAGAGCGCCGCGTCCCTCACCTGCCACGCCCGCCAGATGCTCGTGCAGAGAGAACAGAAGGTTGAGGATGAGTTCCCGGTCTTTGGTGTCCTGGGAAAAAAATAAATTGTTCGATGTTGTTACAATTGTAGAATGGCGAAAGTTGCCAGATGTGGAAGACAGTGGCAAGATTGTGACATTTTTAACACTTTATGAGTGTTGTGTTTATTAGGGGTGGGACGAGACACTTTTCCCACGAGATCGAGACGAGACGAGATTTAGATTTTTTTCTTTAAATAAAAAAAACCTTCGATTTAATATAAGGAGAGCCATATTTTATCTGTATTTTATTTCACTAAAACATTCAAAACTGTTGATGCAACATATTTTCACCAATTGCATGCAGTCATAACCAGATAACCAACATAATATTGATCATACAAAATATGATGCCATAAATTGCCAGGCAAGTCATTTCACAAAAATGTTTTAACTGTCAATAGTATAGAGAATCCATCAAGCGCAGTCATTAAACACTCTTTATAGACAAAGACAAGTCTTCCAGTAAATTGTAAAGAATGGTAGAATCATTTTGGCATCAAGTTCAACTCGACATCAATCTACTTCATTATGATTAAGTTCACTGTGTTCATTTTAGCTCTAAAAAACATATTTATTGAAAGTGTCACTGTCCAGTCAATTATAGAGAGAAGAGAGAGAGAGAGCGGGAGAGAGAGAGAGAGAGAGAGCGAGCGAGAGAGGGAGAGAGAGAGAGAGAGAGAGAGAGAGAGACAGAGAGAGAGACAGAGAGTGAGAGCAGGACAGAGAGAGAGCGGGAGAGGGAGAGCGGGAGAGGGAGAGCGGCTTCCTACTTTAGCTTTGTTTCTGGTCTTCGTCGCTTTTCTTGCCGATTTATTTTCTTTTTTTTACGTGAAAACATGATTTCCAACCGAAAACAGACTTTGTTCAAAATAAAACAAGCAGATTTTCTCGCGCGCGTCATACGTTCTCTTAAAGGCACAGCGCAGAAAACGGAGCGGCGCATATGCGCGTCGCGGGTGTGATCTATTAATTCAGTCTGTTGCACTGCTTTCTGTGTTCGATTAGTAATGTCTGTGCCGTCATTGATGGTTGTAAGTTACAACTTGTAACAAAACGAATGTGTTATACTGTATTAAAGGGTTTACATACTTATATAAATATCAAATCCATTAATTATCACGGTATCCACGGTATTGCAAATACTTCCAAAATGGCGCCAAATTCTCGCGATATCACGAGATTCAATTGGATCTCGCGAGAAGCATTGGATCTCGCGAGATCTCGTGCCACGAGATCTCGTCACACCCCTAGTGTTTATACTTTGAGACACATTTCCCATGATGCACCAACAGCCTTTTAACACGCTGTAAAATCCCTTTATAATGAACTCGCTTGAAACAAAAACATCAGCTAAAACAGACACGGTGCCATTAAATAAACACTATACATTTTAAAATGTATTTTTTATGCACACACATTAAAATAAATCTTGATCGTTTTTCGAACTACAAAACAGACGAAGAAGGGAATGCAGAATAACAAAATGGCATACATTGAAAAAACATAACACTGGACAAATTTGACTATTTGCAGTTAAATTAAGATATTTAATGTAATAGATCAAATACAGTATGAACGGCACTTAGTATGGCAAAGCAGAAGTCGGGCGAGTCATGGAGGAAGATGGTCAGAAATTCTGGAAACTTCATCCTCTGACGGTGTGTGTGTGTGTGTGTGTGTGTGTGCGCGCGCGAGCGTGTGTAATTTATTGTGAAAGAAAGTGTGTCTTTTATTTTGAAATAAAAAAATATTTCACTTGCTCCTCTTTTTGCGTCTGCCATATGTAAAATAAAGTGTGTGTGTGTGTGTGTGTGTGTGTGTGTGTGTGCGCAGTGTATAGAACTTTAGAGATTAATGTTTTTCAATTGAAGATCTGAAAGATGTTTTAATTTTTCTCAGAAACGGTTTCAGCTCGTCCACATTGTTTAAGTAATAATAATAATATATAATAATAATAATAATAATAATAATAATAATAATAATAATGAGTATTTGTTATTGTAAACAGTAATTGCAATGATTAGTTACAAAATTACAAACGTTTTTTCCCCCACCAATATATTTGTATGAAGAAGAAAAACCTTTATTTGTCCCAACAATGAAAATAGTACATTTTGCAGTAGCCACAACGATAAACAATAAAGATAAAGAATATGAATGGAAAAAAATTGGTCCGTTTGCGATTAAGAGCAATTTCTGCCCTTAGGAATGAATGGTGTGTTTTAGCGGTCGCCATGCCGATACGGTTGAAAATAGAGTAGGGCTGTAATTGGCTTTTATGCTCAGGGTGGCCTGCTTGAATTTGTCTGCGAATTTGGTACACCTGTGACAAACTAATTTTTGGCTCGCCATTCAAAATTGTTTGCCGAATGCCATTAAGAATGAATGGTGGGTTTTGGCCGCTGCCACGCCCATAAGGTGAAAGTTACAACCCTATTACGGTTTGCTTTTCTGCTCAGGATGGCCTTCACTAACTTTCCAGCAAATTTGGCACGCCTGCGACAAACTAATTTTGGCTCCTCCCATTCAGAATTTGTGCGATTTGAAAACTTCCTTTACTTTTGGATTTTGCATGCCGGGGCCTACATTTCATCAAAAGACTTTGATCGCATTTTAAGATTGTGTAACCGCGAGCGCTAACTTCACGGCTGTTCGCGGCCGGGAACGTTTTCAGCTCGTTCGGACAAAAGCCCTATGACTAGTTCGTTTCAGCGCGTGTGGTGTGAAAACGCAGAATACCCAAAAGTGGGACTTTTTTCCAAGATGGCCGACTTCCTGTTGGTTTGGCGAGGTCGACGCCAGCGGCTTTTTTGCTTGCCCCGACTCGTGTACCGGTTTTCGTGAGGCTGCGATGAAAAAAGTGCCAGGCGAGTTGCCTTTGACTCGATGCATTTTCATTTTTTGAGGGGGCGTGGCTCAGCAATCGTATTTTGGTCAGTGGCGAAACCTTTGAGTTTTCTCGTTTTTTCCACTTAATTTTCACTTGAATTTTCTGTCAAATAAAATAATGTTCTTTGGGACGTTGAGGGGGTCAAACTGTAAAATTTGGGCAACGGTGAAAGCATTATTAAACATAATAATAATAATATGAAACGCGCTAATAACTCCTAGCGGTTCGGGGATAGCGCCATCGGATCCGGCTCACGTCGCGTAACTTTTGAGCACTTTTTTGATACGACTTACCGTTTCCGAGATACGGGCCATTTTATGCCAAATTCCTAACATTCCTGAATTACAATAACAATATAGAAGGCATTTCTGAAGGGGTGACAGGGGCAAATCTTACGTCGTCGGATTCGTCTCATCATTTGGGTTTTGGTTCTGGGGTGTTAGTGGGTGTCGGGAGTGTGGGCGGGGTTTCCACTTTTTGGCTCAGAACGAAAAAAAATAGTCACTCACCTTGCCTAATGAACAAAATTTGAACTTAAATTTAAACTGGTGACTGTAACTATGCTTATGACGAGCAGCGCTACTTGTTCATTATGGTCTGTGTTTGTTTGTTTGTTTATTATGATGTGTGCAGTGCGTTATGGTGATGTTTGTTTATTTATTTGTTTGGATTTGTTGTTGCTGTTGTGACGTGAAATTTCCCCGCTGTGGGACTAATAAAGGATTTTCAATTCAATTCAATTCAATTCAAAATAAAACATTATATATACACACGTATGTATGTAACAAGAGCTTAACCACGAAGACACTGCGGCCTATTTTGTTTCTTCAATGTTTTGTTGTGTGTTTTTAAAAGTGAAATAAAACGTCTGTTAAAAGGAGATAAATCTCACAGTGTAGAGAGTTCACGACAAATAGTTGATGCTCCACAGATCATTAGTTAAATATCAGATTGTCAGAAGAAAGTTCTCTATCCTAATAGAAACGTTGTACTGTGAAATGGAAAACGCTTTCAATGGAGTGTGTAAAGATTTTTCTACACATTCTAGTTTCAATTCCTTCACTTACACACATGATCTGCGAGTTAAAATGCGTAAAATTACAACTTTGATGATACTTACATACTGTTCATCAAACTCTGGTCCGAATGGGTGATTCACAACTAAAAAACACAGAGAAAAGGAATCAGTTGGGTATGAAATTGTAAATCACACTATAAAAATAAATAAATAAATACATAAATCACACTGGTCCGTACACAGCATCAATAACATACAAAAAGAATTAGAAAGATGAATTACGTTTTTTTTTTACAATGCATATTACGCTATATGCTTTGCATATCCTTCCTCCTTTATCCTTTATTTATGTTTATTTATATAATGCATCTAAAGCGGTGTAAAAAATGTAGTGGTAAGAAATAAAAACGCATTGCTGGAAAGATAGAACATTTTCAAAAAGGAAATGAAAACTGAAAGTTCCAGACAGAGAACGATTTTGCAGGGTAATCAAAACGATCCGGTCACAGATAAAAAGAGCAGATGCTCGCACAAGCTCAGCGATCACGATTGTGGCGAAATATGATGTTTGTGGCCTTGACGTGTTCGTGTAATCTCTGTGTTTAATGAAGCACGCAGTCGTCTGGTCTCATACGGCGACGTTAAATATATATATTCGGCCAATTTTGATCTTATTGGTCGTCTTTCCATGTCGGCAATATAATTTACATTTGTGCTTTATTTTTGTGCAAAAAAAGATCATCCACTTAACACGGAAAACATGTAATTGTTTCTACTATATTGGCTGAATTATTCACACAGTTGCATAAATATGAATATGAAAACATTTATATTCCATTATAGAAAAATGTATTTATTAAATTAATTATCTTTTTTCAACAATTGCAAAAGATCAAAAGAGGCAACAAGGTATCGTGATACTTATGCTGCTTTGCAATTTTTAAAAATGTATGATAATACTATACAGCAGAGCTGCACAATTCTGGATAAAATGAGAATCACTATTTTTTTGCTTAAAATAAAAATCACGATTCTTTTCACGACCCTTTGATTTTTTATTATTTTAAATATTCAACCCTCTGCAATATAAATGGTCCGGACCTACTTTTAAAACCAACCGGACCACCAGGTCGGCCCAATTGCCAGTGAAAATGTCACAATAAAAAAAAATCAAATTTCTCATTATTTACCTGCATTTCTGTTCAATCGATTTGCTTGCTAACTACCGCTAACGTGTTTTTGGCGCTCCGCGGTCACTCCTGCCGAGTCCCGCCGTTGCGCCATATAAAAGTAGCAACTTCCTCGCGAAAATTCTGGTTAACTCTGGGCATCAAAAACGAAAAGTGAGATTAAATAAAGCAGCGCGGGTGAAAAAAGGCAACTGCTTAGCGATAATTTGTTGAAAGAAATGTTTGGTAAATCACGAAATGCTGATGCGGCTATATTAACGCTTTTCACGACTGTGCAATAACGACACACTTTACTATTAAACCATAATACAATAGCCAAACTACTATCATGAATATTACGCAAAGTGAACCTTTTGTCCAAGATTTCAAACGTCTAAACATACGTTTGAAATAATTTATTTGATGAAAATTATCCAGACATTCTTGGAGTTATATTTAAAATATAAATTAAAATATATTTTTTTATTTCCAGTTGTTTGGTGTTGTTGTCGTTGCAAAATTGTTTTTGCATTATTTTTGTAAGGTCAGTTTAAATCACTCTTTTACTTTTACTCTTGCACTCGGACGATAATCGTTCTTTTATTATTGATGTTTTTCCACTGATACTTATTCGTTCTGAACAGAGCAAACCAGACACTGCAGGGACACTTAAAAATTGCAAACTGCCTTTTCTTTACGTATTCTCTTTTGCTTACCCTCAATTTCTCTCATGGTTCTAAACCTACATTAAACAAATTAAATTATTTTCATGTTGTTCAAGCAAGAAGTTTCTTTTTTTTGTGGGATTATTGGGATAAAGACACAACACATCGACCTGGACCAGTGGTTTTGATATTCGGGCCAGAGAACTTCAAAAGTTACTGTGGGAAATGTCCCTTATTGTCTACCCCTGTATTACTTATATTACTTTAACTTTTATATGTTTTCCTTCAATGTATTTAAATTTGAAGTATATTTGTTAAGAGACAAAAATAAACATCCCAAGCTACAGTATTATGTACAGTTGAGAACACAATAGTTAGCTGGGTTTAAACGCACTTTTGAAACACTTATCAAACAATGATTATTTTGTAGGCGGAGCTAATAATTCTGTCCTCAACTGTAGATGTTAGTATGTATAGAAAGATGCTGTATATGTTTGCATCTGTATATGCAAACAAATACAGATGAGGACAGATGTATTAGCTCCGCCTACAAAATAGTCATTGTTTGATAAGTTTCAGAGCTAATAATTGTGTCCTCAACTGTACATAATACTGTACCTTGGTATCTTTGTTTTTCTTACGTTTAATACTGACTTTCGTTACAACATTACAATCCATTATTTTTCATTCCAGTTAAACTTAAAGCAAAGAGCAATAGGTGTTAATTTATTGGTGTATGACAAGCTGATAATAAATATTTAAAATTAATAAATATCCAGAATCCAGTCTTTCCATGTCGGCGATATAATTTACATTTGTGCTTGATTTTTGTGCAAAAAAAGATCACCCACACAAACACAAAAACGTGTAATTGTTTCTACTATATTGGCTGAATTATTCACACAGTTGCATAAATATGAATATGAAAACATTTATATTCCATTATAGAAAAATGTATTTATTAAATTAATTGTCTTTTTTCAACAACTGCAAAAGATCAAAAGAGGCAACAAGGTATCGTGATACTTCTGCTGCTTTGCTTTTAGAATCCAAAAAAAAACTCATTTTATCCCGAATTGTGCAGCTCTTTCACAGTATTGTGGTAAAACAAGGCCTCGCTGTGAATGCTGTTCGTACACAGTAATGCGACGGCATCAAATGTGTTCGCCCGAACCAAGTCGTCACAATCAGCCTCAATGTGAAACGCAGACATTCAGCCGAGAGTAAGTCGCTCTGACCGGCCACGAGCTCCAGAATCCCACAAGACAGACAATCAGGCGGCTTTAGCGTGTCTGTGACCTAGATGTCTGCGAGTCAAGCCGGGCCACAAATACACACGGTAATTCAACCGCTCGACACAACACGAGAGAGCCGACACACGGCACGGGAGATACGTCTGAAAGATACAAGCGACACGTCTCCGGCTTATCAGTGCACGCAGCAATACGACAAACTGTTCCTGCAGAGAAACGGCATCTGGAATTTTCCGGTTCATCGCGGTTCTCGGTGCGTTTTCCCGCGGAGCTGATGCGAGCGGTTTAAAAAAAATCATCAAAATGTGTTTTGAAGACAAATATGTTTACAATTAAAAATACGGCTTAAAGAAATGTAACATTTTACACACACGTATACTGAAATTTTGCGCCAGTGGAATAAAGTGTAAATGCACTAGGTGGCGGTAGCGTGACATGAAATGTGCTGTGGGACAAATAAACACTTTTTTCAATTCAATTTAAATGATGTTTCAAATTGAGACAAAAACCTGGGACAACAAAAAAAAGGGGGGAAAAACGCATCAAAAACAAAAATTAAACGTACTGAATTGTAGAAGAGGGAAAAAAAAACGTTTCTTGCTATCAGTTCTCATCTAGTCAGTCGGCTTAAGACTGCCCACTGCTCCGGGTTTGTGTAACTATAAGTCCGCTGGATGTTTTAGAGCAGAGCGCGCCTTGGCTATGGTCCCTAGTGGCCATATTGACAAACCCGCTGGTTTGAAACTATTCTAGCATGAGAACACGTATGCACTCTATGTGAACTTCAGGATCTGGGTTCAAGCATCAAGCTGCAGTTGATCTCAGACAGACGAACCCAGCCGTCTCTCATTGTCCCGTTAAATACCAGTGGCGTGGCCCATTTCCTTTCAGAGATGGTGCGAATGGTGTCGGGTGATAACGTCCGAGCAGAATGGCCCTGCGGAGCGGCCTAAACAATGCGGGGCCATTAGCTTTAAGAGCCGTCTGAAAATATACCGAAAACCACATGTTGTTTCGAATTGTTATGGAGTCTTCCGAAGATTGCTTTTCTCAAAACACACGCTTAATACACCACATTCCAAACCGTGAAACGTTTTCGGCTAATGGTTGCTGATATTTTCAGGACACAGCCCTGGTCACATTACCTTATTATTAATATAATACTTCATTATTATCAATAATACATTTGTACTTCTACAATAATCAAAATGTTTTTTTTAGATATTGTTGATTTGTTTAAATACAGTCACACATTTTCCATCCTCTGAACAATTTCCATACCTGAATTTGTACTACAATATTAGAAAATGTTTTGATGTTGTTTTTAATTCTAGAGTCGACTCCTGTTAATTGGGACACGGTTATCATGCATCAATAAAGCAGCACAAGTTTGCGTTCTGAGATATTTTGTACGTTGGGATTTCACCCAATAAAGCGGAGAGCCCCTTTAACCAGTGACTATAAGACTATAGTCACGTGATTTACGTACTCCAAATATAATCTAATTACATTTACTTTCTTACAAGAATTGATGTGTCTACAATAAAGACAGACTGAACCATTTTTCCCAGTTTTGTGACGCAAAAACACTCACGTCTTTACAATTGTGCATTTGGTGGATGCTGATCTAGACCAAAAAAAAAAAAGCATTTAAAAAAATACTGTATACTGTCGACTCTGTTTAATTGGGACAGTTGGAGATAGCCACTTTATTGGGACAAATCCTGAAGTCCAAATCATATTTCATAACGCAAATTGGCGAAATTTGCGTTGGTCGGGAAAATAATAAAAGTGCTATATAAATAAACTTGAACTTGAAATGTGTGCTGCTTTATTGGGACAAATCTTAAAGTCCAAATCATATCTCATATTGTAAATTTGTGCCGGTTAATTGGGACAAACCATAAAGTCCAATCACATCTCATCATATCTCATAACGCAAATTAGTGTCTTTGCAATGTTCTGGAAATAAGAAGAGTGCGCTATATAAATAAACATGAACTTGAAAATTGTGCTGCATTATTGGGCACAAATCCTAAAGTCCAAACCCTTATCTCATAACGTCATTTAGTGCCGCTTTATTGGGACAAAAACTAGAGGCCAACTCATGCCTCATAACGCAAACTGTGCAGCTTTACGGGGGCAAAACGGTGCCGAAGTGTCCCAATTAACAGGAGTCGACTGTACGCAAACACAAAAGCAACGTCCTACTCACTGACTGCTGCAGCTCCCTGGGGGTCTCCGGAGCCCCTCATCCGCAGGTACATGAGACCCAGCAGCACGAAGAACAGGCAGGCGGTGGTCAGGAGGATCCGGGACAGGTAGTGCGCGCTGAAGCCCCCGGTGGAGGACACCTCGTCGTCCCGCTTGAACTGCTGCAGGAGCTCGTCCTCCGGGGCGGCCGCCGCCGCGTGGGAGTGGTTCGAGCCGGCGTGGCTGCCGTGGTTGGGCTGGTTGGCGTACGACGGGAAACGCGGTCTGAGCCCGAGAGCGAAGCGACTGTAGCCGCTGCTGAACGAGTCGCGGTCGTCGCGGATGTGGTTCTCGCCGAAGTCCACGCCGTCCGGGTAGACGCGGCTCGCCGAGCCTCCTCCGCCGAGCTCCGTGTCGTCGTCGTCGTCGGCGGCGTTCCGTTCCCCCATCTTGCCGGAGGCGGGGTCGAGAGGCTTCTTCTCCGGGCTCCAGACGCCTCGGTGCGGCGCCGGCGGAGAAGAGGAGGCGGCGGCGGCGGCTAATGCGTGTCTGGATAACGGCCGGCGCTCCCGAGGTCGCTCGCGGTCAGATTCCTCCTCGTCTTCCTCCTCATCCGAATCCGAGTAGTCCTGGGGGAACTTACTGGGCTTGGGCTCGTAAAACGCCCTGTTCCCGTTCAGAACCCGCGAGTCTCGTTCCGGATCCTCCGGGCTTTGACTCGAGCGAGCCCGATCTGCCCACCACGGAGTCTCGGGCGCGGTGGGGGATGTTCCCGCGGGCCTGATGGCGGCTCCGCGGTCTCTCCTGCTGGCGCCTCCCTTCTTCTGGGGCGCCTCGACGTCAGACTCGTCCGAGCTGAAGCCCAGCACGAACTTTCCGGGTCTGTCCGCGGCGCCGCGCTTCTCGCTCCGGCGCGTGACGTCACTGCTCGGCGGCCTGGCGCTGAGTCCCGGAGCTCGCGCCGCCGCGCCGCCGCCGTTGCTGTTGTTGATACTCCCACCGCCGTTGCGCCCTTTGCCGCTCCGGGAGCCCCGCTGCTGCGACTGCTCCTCCCGCAGCTTTTTCAGTTTCTTCAGGTACACGGGCCTCGTGTGCTCCGTCACCGGGCCCGGGGTGAAGCCCAGGCGTTTTAATTCAGAGAAAAGCTCCTCATCCGTTAACTGTGCAGACGCCATCTTTGCACGAAAAACCCGCACACGACCAGACACGGCGGAAGTGACGTGCAAGTAAACGGACAGACGACGGCGAGGAATCGGATAAAGAATGGCGCGTCTGCGGTGGGGGGGAAATGTCCCTAATCTCGGGATCGCGATCGAAAATTATGTTAACGAGAAACTTACCTCGTTTCTGTGTAAAAACTAAGAAAAAAAAGCAAAAAAGAACAAATTATTTTTTTGTAACAGCCCTCGATGAAAACGAGCGAAATGCTATGGCTTTGTTGCAATATTTCTAAAACAAGGATAACGAAGATGTAATTTCACATGAGAAGCTTTTCTGTATTTATCTAAGCGACACGTTGCAATTTGGAATTCATTTGGATAAAAAGACAGTACGTCAAGCGCTCATTTAAATGACAACGTCGGCTTGTGATGGAAAATGTCAACGTGGTTACCTTAAAAACGTAACTAAACAATTTCAAACGAAACATTTAAACGAGAACGTTATATTTGTTTGCAGGCTACTATAAACATCACAAGTTATGGTGTGCGAATTTTAACAATAAAATATGAATCAAAGACACGGTGAAAGAGATGGAAAAAAGATAAAAGTGGAATAAAAAATAACGAACAGCATCACCTCCCATACGCACAAAAAATTCACAAACAAAATTGTAATGCTAATTAAAAATGAAATTACTTTGCTATTATCAATAATAACAATAATCCACTAGTTCAAGTGTCCACAAGTTCTCATTTAAATTTAAACACGCATACACAATCGCACACAGTATTGCACGCCATTTAATGCTTATAACAATTGCTCTTGGAATCATAAGAGAATGATAACAAAAATAGATTAAAAAGTGGAATAGACTATTAAAACTGGTATATAAATAAAGAATACTAATTACGATATACACAATCTTGTAATAATGGCCATGTTTACATTTACACCTGACAGCGACTTCCGGATTAGAAAATACTGTGATGCTAATGCGGAAGAATATATAATTTTCTGATACATGCGTTTTGACTATTAACTGGACACTTTAACAGAACACTTTTTGCATCACTGAGTCATATTTTCGACACCTTAAACTGGACACTTTAACACTTTCTGGATCACTGAGTCACTTTTTTATATTTCACTCACTTTTTGTATTTTTCTTTTTATTTATTTATTTATTTTTACAATGTTTGATTGTATTTATATCTTGATAATTTTGTATTTGTATTTTTATTCATTTTTCATATTTTATCTTTTTATCTACTGTATTATATTGTAATATTCTTCATCTTCATTTTATTGTATTTCACTTTTGCATATTTTATTTTTATTTCCCCCATCCCTATGTTTAAATGCCGGACGATCAAAAACACATTTCACTACATGTCGTATACAGAGGTGTAAAGTACTTGGGTAAATGGTCTTTGTTACTTTACTTAATTATGTTTTTGGCTACTTTGTTGTACTGCGTATCAAAAACATACGCAACTTTTACTCTCTACTCCACTACATTTCAATGGACACTTACCGTTACTCGTGATTTATACCGCAATTAATTTCTTAGGTGGACGAGGCAATATCGTATTGTAATGTATAACATGTATTGTAATGTTACCAAGACAAGAACTTTACAAACCAGTAAAGTTTTTATTCATTTTTTTTGAAGATGGATAAAAGTACTGCCTCTCTTTGAGACTTCACCAAGAATCAAATTAAAGTCAGATCGGAATTTTTTTTTTATTTTTGCACATTTGAGTTTGATCGAGACTGACTTTTTGTTCTTTTTATTTATTTTGTTCCACCATTTTTGAAACATCGAGGTGTTACATTTCATCTCTGTATTACAGTAATTTGGCAAACACTTTTTTCTAAAAGGACTTACAAAAAGAGGAGCAAGTGAAGCAATTTGTCTAAAATAAAATAGGCTACAGTAGATGTCGACACAGGCTATACTTTATAAAGAAACTTCAGTCAACAGAATTTTTTTTCAATCGGTGTTAAGGTGCTGGTGAAAAGTTCCGTTTTTAGTGCATTTTTTAGTGCTTTTATTCGAAAATACAACCTCATGAATTTATTCTTGAGGATTCTCAAAAAGTAATTTTACTTAAAAACAAGTGTTATTTTTTGTGCCTAAATTCACTATAGACTTTTATAAATTTAGTAATAAACTTCCTCATCAACCGACCCCAGACTGTGAAACTGGGCCTGCACCTGTCCTCCACTGGTGCTCAGAGAACAATCTAACTCTAGAAGATCATCGTCGACTTCAGGAGGCACGGCTCCTGATCAATGGAGAGTGTGTGGAGAGGGTTTCTCGGCGTCCTCATCTCCGAGGACCTCTCATGGACAGGAAACACCTCCGCGGTCATCAAGAAGGCCCAGCAGAGACTTCACTTCCTGCGAGTCCTCGACCCCCGTCTGCTGCTGACCTTCTACCGCGCTTCCATTGAGAGTCTGCTGACCTACTGCATTACAGTCTGGTACGGGAGCTGCACTGTGTCAGACAGAAGGAGGCTGGAGAGAGTAGTGAAGACAGCGCAGAAGATCACCGGCTGTCCTCTCGCCTCCCTTGTGGACATTTACACATCATCCAGGAGAGTTCTCATCACGCTTCTGATCTGCTCAACTTGTTGTCGTCAGGAAGACGATACAGGTGCATCAGAGCGAGAACAAACAGACTTTTTTTCCCCAAGCCATCACTACCTTCAACGGACATATGCACTAACATCAGGAAGTGCATATAAAATAACCCCTGCTCAACCAAAATATAATCCATATATTTTATATTTGATATAATCCATATATATCCACAAATTCTCTCCACTGCTGTAAAGTTCTGTGTTCTGTGACTGTAATATATTGTACCACTGTACATTTTGAAACAGATTTATTAATGGTTGTTGCACTGAATGGGACGTTTCTGTAATTTTACTGTACATTTACGTATATGACTCACATCGTATATGTGCACTGTGACAATAACGGCTATTCTATTCTACTCTATTCAGTATGAGTAAAATACTTAAGTTTTTTGAAAATCTGATACTTTGCTTTTTTATATTTGTGACTTTTTACTTGTAAATCAAAATAAAATTTTATTTGTCACTTACGCATTATTTTGCAACAGCGTGGAGTGAAATGTGTTTTTACAATCGTCCGGCGTATAAGCAATAAGTAAAAGCAATAAAATACAATAAATATAGAGATGCAATACAAATGAATAAATTATAAAAGGTAAATATGCAACAAGAGAAGGATACAAAATACAAGATTAGAAAATGCTAGGTAGAATATGAATAAAAAGTAAAAGATAAAAAGATGGAAAATAAACATATGCAAGTAAAAACTTTAAAAATGCAAGATAAAATATGAATAAAACATAAAAATAAAAATTAGGAGAGAAAGATACAAAATACAGAAAGTGTATTTTGTATCTTACCTGGATCCAAGAGATCCAGGTAAGTTGTTTGAAGTGTTTAATGTTTAAAGTGTTCAGTTTTCAATTTAAAGTGAGCCAGTGTGTGCAATGGAGAGACTAAATTACTTGTGATGAAGTATCCATACTTTCACCATACTTTAAGTATGGTGGTCTTGGTACTTGTTACACCTCTGGTCGTATTATCTGTATGAGACAAATCACATTTGAATTTGGATTAGAATTTTTGACAAATCGTTGATTGGTGACGCACTACGCCACCTAGCGGCTGTGGTCCGAATCGCGCTTTTCGCCGTGTACAAGTAGCTGGAGAAACCCTCGCCAGGTCAGTCCGTACGCTAAACACTCGACCGAGACACAGTAGGGGAAAAAGCGAGCGGAGATCCGACTTGAACACACACTTCGAGGCATGGCTTCAGGGACGGCCGTCGTTAAGCTCCGCTTTAAAAGCTGCTTTCTGCTTCTTTTGGGAAGCCTCATCGAATCCGCTTCGGGACAGGGAAGTGTGTTCATGTGGATTGATGCGAATCAAGCGCGGATTCTGATTGGTAATTCGCCGCGTGTGGCACCGGGAGGTTCGCTGGGAGGCTTGTAAAGGACGTGTTGTTGTTTTTTTATTCTCGACAGGGTTTGAAGAAGATGTTTTAATAGTCTCAGAGGGCAAAATGGCCCCATTCACACACGACTTCAGGAAAGCGCAACAGCGGATGCCCGCGATACCTGTCAATATCCATCACGTCAACTTCACCTGGCAAACCACCGATCAGGTGCCCGGGCACTTTTATTATTACTGCTAGTCTGTCTGTCTGTCTCTAAACCAACATGTATTTATTTATTTTGTTTTAAATTATGTTTAACCTTATTAGTTTGTTAGGATTATTGATGCGCGTTGAGAACCTTTTAAAGACGAATAATCATCAGCGTTGACTCATTCGAAAAGTCATGCGTTGATCTTTAACTAAACATGTCGCGCTATAATACACGTAATACATTTATTCCATGGTACAACATATGTGGAAAAAAATGCATTCGACTAATTCTCCATATACTGTACTTTTATAGTTTGTGGGGTTTTTTTTTTCTAAACGGCGTCTTGGCATCCTTGACGTTAATGAAACCTCGGCAAAGAAAAGATCATTTCTTGCGCTTGCGGTATTTTGCGTGTTGGTGTTATAAAGCTGCGCGAGCGGATCAAAGCGCGTGCACGTGGCATGTGCGCGCCTCCTCACTCATGTGCCAAACATCTGGAAACGCGGAGAGTTCGCGCTTCTTCCACGGAAACTTACATTCTCGATCTTTCTACTCAATGGTTATCTTTCGTGGCTTTGTTGGCAATAGTTGATGATAGTTGGCAAGTTATCAATAGCACAAAGCTTTGTACATTTAAGCTTAACAGAGGCATTGACCTTCCAGTAGTTGAAATTGCTATTAACATTAAACTCTAATTAGCAATGGAATATTTGTTTGCATATTATCGTTAGTGTAATGTGTCTGCCTGTCTCATTCATCTATCTATATATCTATCTGTCTGTCAGTCTCTCTCTCTCTCTCTCTCTCTCTCTCTCTCTCTCTCTCTCTCTCTCTCTCTCTCTCTCTCTCTCTCTCTCTCTCTCTCTCTCTCTCTCTCTGTCTCCGTCTGTCTGTCTGTCTATCTATCTATCTATCTATCTATCTATCTATCTATCTATCTATCTATCTATCTATCTATCTATCTATCTATCTATCTATCTATCTATCTATCAGTCTATCTGTTACCATACATCCCTCCATCCATCCATCCATCAATCTATCTATCTATCTATCTCTCGGTCTGTCCATCCATCCATCCATCCATCCATCCACCCATTTACTCAGCACTCAGTGGAATGCACATTCACATTGATTAAAAATACATCTAAATGTTATAATCTTTATATGCCGGTTGGATGGATAGAAATTATATAGCGCACCAAACTCCTAATGTGTGAACGCCATGTTGATACACACACACACACACACACACACACACACACACACACACAGACGCACAAAAAAGAAATGTGCGGAGCAAAGGGAGAGGGATGGAGAGAAAGAGCCGGGGCCCTGTTTCGCCCATCAGGCCCCTGTAAGTCCAAACTTCAAAGACGCGGCTGCAGCTTTAGAACAAAGCTCGGCGGCATAAAAGGCTGGCGGCCAGAGTTATCTGTGTTGGTTATTGCCATTCAGCGGTGGGATTAGCGAAGCATGTGTACTTTTCCCTTCATCAAACGCTGGCCAGCATCTACGCTCAGAAATCTCCCGATTGAAAGAGAGAGCGTCTTTGGCTTTTATCTCCTGGTCTTTTCGTGGCGTGTGTTTGGCCTCGTCGTCCTGGCCGATTCACAAAGGCTGGAGGTCAGTTGTCAGATCAGTGCGGTTCAGACGCTTTTCTCCTCTAGCGTAAAGTGTTTATCTGAGGGGGAAAAAAGGCCATGTTTATTCATGTATTTGGAATCATTGTATGTGTCCAGGCTGTAGAAAATCCTTTGATTTATTCTGTTGTGCGTTTCCCTGAACAAAGTTTATATTTATTTGATCTCGTTTTGTTTGTTTTGTTTTTTCTTCTGGAGCGATTACTATTTTTTTTTTTTTTTTTTGCTAATCATTTTTAAAATGAATGAAACACTGTTTTCTATTTTAATAATTACTTTTTTCTAATTGCGATTCATTTTCTAAATGTTATTTTCTTTTTGACTGAATTAATAACTGAATTATTGTGCTCAAGATGTTGATTTTGTTGCTCCCGTTTCGTTTGCACTAAATTATAATAAGTGTTTGTTCTTTGGACGGAATTATTTAAGACAAATATCATACAAAATTTCAATTTTTGCACTTTGAAGTGACATGGCGCAGAATGATCTAATCCCTCTTTGATTTCTCACGTTAAAGGTTGTGAGAACATCTAATTGTTAAAGCAATTTCTCCATGAAGTGTGAAAAGGTAACTTGCTTAAGTTCCAACAAAGCCAAAAGAGTTTTCCAGAACTCCGACTAATTTCGTAGAGGAAATGTATTGAACATTAAAACACTTTTTATTTAAATATTTTCTGAACAGTCACAGGATGCTGAAGCATAATTTTGGTCCTGATGTGGGACACACAACCTGTATCAGTTGCCAACTAATGACAGAGCAGGACACAAACACGCACATTTACACTCCCACTCGCATCTATGGGCAATTTTCCAAAATCCAATCCAATTTTTTCGGACTGAGAGCATCCGCTATTATTCGCCTTTCACAAACTACTTTATTGGTTTTACATTTCTGATTATGCACTTTTCCAGTTGCTTTTGTTCAACACTTTGCTTTACACTCTTTTGCAATCAGTCTGCTTTCACTCGCTATCGAAACCAATGGCTTGGAAAATCAAACACTGGCACTCAACTGATGGAGATGCAGGAAAGTTTTGTATAACGACGGAAAGTGCTAGAAAACCGTACCAGGGTTGATTTGGGACCAGGGCCATGAACTGACCAGCTCTTCAACAGGGTCTCGACCCAATAATGACTGGCCCATACAGTTTGAGCCCTGTATTTGCATCTGCGCAAAATTTCCGACAAATTAGTTTGAAGCAATATGGCAATTCAAGTGTGGTTTTGGGGGGTGATTAGAAAATTCACTCTGCAAAAAGTGCACATGAAAAAATGAGAAAATAAAAATCAAGATGAGTAAAAAAAAAGACTTAAATCAAGTACAATTGTCTGCCAATGGGGTGAGAAAATGTTACATTGTAAGACAGCTTGAAACAAGACCTATTTTCTTGAAACAAGCAAATTAATCTTTCACTCATAATTCTAAGATAGTTAATTTATCTTGTATGGAAAAAAAACCAGATTTATTGTGTAATTTCAAGATTTTTTTGGCTTGTCAACAATGTATTTTTTGCAGTGCAGATGATGCTCACACCTTTAATTTTTGTAAGTGTAAAAACATTTTTTAAGTGTAACACACCTTATTCCATATTAGAATAAATTTAAATATTATATATATATATATATAAGGTGCAGATCTGTGATCAACTCTGATAGTCAGACAGTAATAATCACTGTAATAAATTATTATCAGTCATAAACACTGACAGTCTGGAAGAAACTTGGCACAAGTAGAAGTTTTGAAAAGACGTAGAAAACAATGTATTTGATGAAGTTTATAGCAGATGTAAGCATGAAAAACAACTATAATTTGACAAGAATTTGTATTACAAGAAGTTGTATACTGGTATTCTGACAGTTTCCTTTTTTGGGAGCCCAAGGTTGTAAGGTCGTTGTTTTCTCGTTGACTTGTTTTCTTGTTAATCTTTCTATTGTTGTTTCACATTTCTAGATCCCTGTATCTCTTTTAACCTCATTTTCTTTATCTTGCTGTGGTTCATCTTGTGTTTATTGTTCCTTTGTGGATTCCTACGCTAAGCTTGTTTTCATAAGTCAGTGCCGGTTTTGATTGTTTGTGTAGTTTCTGATTCACATCTTAAGATTCTTTAGTTTCTTCACTTACACTCATCACTTATCCCCCGATGTGTAAAAAACATCTTTTGTGCAGGAAAACATATTTTAGGGCTGTCTTCTTTACAGCTACACAACTCTGAAAACTGATTGCGTGTTAGATTCAGGTTAAAAATAAGTTGGTGATATTAAATGATTTTTTTCAGTTGTAATTTTTTCAATTATAAATTATAATCCATGCCTATAAATTACTTGTATAACTTTAATTAGTACATGTTTGTATGCATTTCATTGACGTTTACTTTATTTTAGGATTTTATTTTTAAATATGTTAATGTTTTTATTTTGCTTATTTGGATTCAAAGTGTTACATAATTCCTGGTTTTCACAATTTTCTTAAATCACACACACACACACACACACACACACACACGCACACGCACACGTACACACAAATATATATAAATATATTTTGTACAATATAATTTATAATATGATGATAGAATATGACACAATAAGAGGTTACTATTTCTGAGGATTTTCTTTTCTTTTTTTTGCTTCCTCAGGCTGACTACTACTATGAGTTTCAAAGTCTGCGCTCACTGGATAAAGACATCATGGACGATCCCACCGTCAGTGTTCCGCTGCTCGGCTCAGTTCCTCGCAAAGCCTCCGGTGTGTCACATTTTATTGATCTTTACGCCACATTAAAGGCCGCTTGATGAGGGAACGGGCTGTGATGCATCATCATGTATGTCCCAGTGTTCATTTTGACAAATATTTTTTTAATTTGGTTTTAGTCATATTCGATTGACTAAAACTACGTTTTGTTTTAGTCCCAAAATAGTCATCTTAATTTTTTTTGTTTTAGTCTAAGTTTAGTCGACTAAATACCACAACATTTTAGTCGACTAAATGACAGTACAGTAATCCCTTGTTTATCGCGGTAGATACGTTCCGCGAAGTAGAGGCACAACATTTACGTGTTTATTTAACACTTATTCAGACTTTTAAAACACTTTTTTCGTGTAGTATTCTTTATTAAAGTAATGTTAACAGACATCTCCCCACCGCACGCCTCGTCCCCGCGGAGATATTAATTTTCAAAGTGTTTGAATGGGGGGATGAGGCGCGTGTGACGAGATATGACGTTGACGGGTGACGGACCGAAACCAAAAGGACGAGCATGAAGCTCAGACGCCGTTTGGTCGTCTCTTTGGTTTGGTTTTGTTTTATTTAAATGTTTTGTAACGCTCTTCACCGGGTTGCCCAGACGGGAAATAACACTGGCCAATAAAGGGTTTGGTGAGCTTCCCATCCTCTGCCTTTTTATTTTTTGGCGAGACACCCGTGGCCGGGCCGACGCGTTACATCGGGAAAAAATGAATCCGCGAATATACGTAACAAAGAAAAAAGTCCGCGATACAGTGAATCCGCGACAGTCGAACCGCGAAGTAGCGAGCGATTACTGTATAGATTTAGTCAACGAAAATATAGGTGCTATAAATTGTAAATGTTTACTTAAGTTGCTATGTCTAAGAAATCTGAATACATAACTACATAGCTAACTAAGAACATATAAAATATATACAAAGATCTTACACATTTGGAAAAGCATTTATTAATTAACTTATTTTTATGAACTTTTCTTTCAGTCCAGACAAATGTATCCTCATAAATGAAACCGTAACAAGGAGGGAATGAAATACAGTAAAATAAAATTAATTGCATCACGTTTATAAGTAACAAATGGTTGCATGGTGACAAAGTTTCATCAGCAGATGGCGCTTCAAAAAAAAATGCGCGGCCGCAATGCGTTTTTCTGTAAAGTATCATACGTTTGTGACGGCGACCCGTTTGTGTGTCGTGGCAGATAACGAAAAAAGTGAAAAAGGAGGGAGAGTAAGAGCGCGTGTGTCAATGTGAGTGAGTGAGTAAGTGAGTGTGTCTCTCTCGAGAAGGGAGCAGGTCTGGGACGGGCGGGGCGAGGGCGGGGCTTCAACGCATCACTCACTTATTAAGGATGTACGCGTCAATTACAGGATTAATGGTCACACTCCTAGTAAGCAAACATGTTTTTTTAATCTAAACTGTGTCAAATGCATAAAAACATAGGTAATACAAAACAATCCAGGTGTATTTGTTTGCCTTCAGGTCTTGAGTAACAGTGTTGGGTGAAGGGACGTGGGATAAATCCGATGACTTGATCCCCAATTGGCAAAACAAACGATTGGGATTCGTGAGAGATGGAGAAAAAAACACAAAAGCTGTCAGGTTGACAACATAGGGAAACGTGAAAAGAAGATGAGGAAAAACGAGCAAAAGATAAAGTCATGCAATCTCTTTAAATTCTACAGTATTCATGTAACATATTTCGTACGAGAACTTAATCAAGGAAGGCCAGAAAAGTCAGATTAGAGTTTTTAGTTTGTGTTTTTATTTTTTTATTTTAAGGTTCTGTAGTTTGATTCAAGATATTTAACATATTTATTCTATATTTAATTTGTGTTATTATTTATAGTTAAAATGTATAGTTTTATAAAGCTTCATAAAATATAATATTTAAAGAACATTATATATATATATGCACCCGCCCTTCTCCACAAGCTCGGATTAGGAATGGAAGGCATTTTTGTTTCGTTTTTATACGTTGACGAAAGTGTCAATAAATGTAGAATGTAAAATTTCGTCAACACAATTAACAGCGGTATATTCTCAGTGGTCCAGGTGGGCTTCCCATGCCGAGGTGACCAAGACGGCGTGGCGGCTTTCGAAGTGACCGTCCTGGTGATGGATGCTGGTGGCAACGTCATTCTGAGGACGCCGCACAATGCTGTTTTCTTCAAGACCTGTCAGAGAGGTAAGTCAGAGAGAGAGCCAGACGAGCTTTGAGAACAGAAAAGGAAGGAAATAAAACAATAAAAAAAAAAACGAAAGAACATGAGAGGTTCTCGATCTCACTCACAGTCACGTCTGGCTTATGAGGTCATGTGAATCGTGCCAGCTGCTTCACTTTAAAACGAGACACACATACACACACACACACACACACACATCTGTCTGACGCCCCCCACAGGCAGGAAGCAAAGTGTTTCCTCCCGACAGCTGAACTTCCTGAAGACCAGCGCTGGAGACTAAAGCATGTCTGGCTCCTCGGGTTTCACTCTCTTTCAGTTTTGGGCTGGAATGGACGGACTGATCGCGTCTGCTGTAGCGAGCTGTTCTGAATGCAGTTTTAAAGTTTGTTGGGTTTTTATCGAATGCATTTTTGGTTTTATTGTCCGTACTAGTGACTTTTTTTTGGACATTTAAAAGTCTCAAAACATCTGGACAGAGCCACTATAAGAGTAGTCATCATAAACATCAATAATAGAATACACACACACACACACACACACACACACACACACACACACACACACACTACTAAAGCAGATTTCAACTGCTTTAACAACGACTATATAAGATCATCAGATATAAAATAGATAAATATTAATATGCACCTGTCGATCTTCCACTATACATTTGCCTTAAAACAATAACACTTTTTAAATGTACAGTTAAAGTATGTCCTTTATTCCGATAATGGCTTCTAAATGGAACAGCACATATACTGTATAACACATGTGTCAAACTCAAGGCCCGCCATGTCATTTTATGTAATAATAATAATAATAATAATAATGAGTATTTGTAAGGCGCTTTTCACAGTTTTAACTGTCCAGTTCTAATGTGTCGAAGTTTTGAGTGTAAGTGAAATTAACAACATGCGTTGACCAAAAAATGTCCCACAATGCCTTTTGCAGCGTTTCCACATTTTTTTGTTGTATTTCTTTACTCACTTGGACAGTTTGATCCTTCATTAATGGATTATGTGTGTTTTCATAAGCTGACAAAATGTAAAAGGATTTATGTTAGAGCAACAAGCAAACATAAGTTTCACACCACTGCTGTATATATACCCGCCCCCCATAATCTGTTATTGTTTATTATTTATGTAATATGTTATATGTAATTATTTAGTATCTGCTGGTTAATGTGGTTCAGCTTCCGAGACGTAAAGGTTTTCTCCACGTCGTTTATTCTTGATGGTTTAACCGGGTTGTGACTGTGATTCCGGGTAAAGTTTAGCAAAACAAAGCCTCATGCTCCAGTTTTTAACCCGACTGTTTAGATTTAAATAATCTTGAAAGTATTACGATGGTTAATAAAACCCCAGAATAGAATAGAATAGAATAGAATGCCTTTATTGTCATTGCGATACATGGTACAACACTCAATGAAATTTATTTTTTTAAATCGTTCCGCATTTACAGCATTTTAGTAAGATGTAAAGAAATGTCATACATTAGTGTGAGGTTACAACTCTCGTGGATTTATAAAAATACCGGTAAATTCAGAGATTAAATCTTACTCAAATACACTCAGTCGAATAGGATAAAAGAATGGCAGATTTACAACTAGAAATTACAATTCGTAAAGATTTACACATTTCTCCAAATGGTCTATATTCCATAAGCTTGTGTCCTTTATTTTATATAGTCAGTCACACTATAAAGGATAAAAAGATAAGTAGTATAGGTAGAAAAGTTTTCTGCTACATTGTCAACAGCTTTAAAATGTTTTCAGCTACTTTGTCTAAAGACGTCTTGCTATTTGCATGACGTTTCTACAAAAGTGAGTTTAACCATGTGAAACAAAAGTATAGACATCCGTATATTTCAGGAAGTATAAATAACTAAACAATGCGATTCCTGAAGAAACAAGGTGGAAACTAGTCCCGGACAAAAATTGCGCTTCAATCCTGTCGCAGGATTTTTTATACGTTAGAATCCTGATACTTCAGACTGATGGATCATTGTTTTGCTGCTACAGTAACAATCTTTTTCATGTAGTGGTCACATAATTTTTCTTTCTCATAAAAAGGTAACCTTTCAGAGTGAAAGATAAGCAAAGCAAGCAATAACCAAGATAATCTGAGCTCTCCCAGACAAGTACAATCTTCATAGAGACAGACTACAGCCATGAGATTATTTATCTTGTTAATATATGTCTTAATAATACTATGAAAATATAAACAGGAATCTCTTTTCTCTATTGTCTGAAATCAGAGGTGTTTGCTGGGGTAAAGTTTACTCAAACCTTACTTAAGTAAAATATTTGGCTTGGTTCGAGCAATAATTTTTTCGTCTACTTTTTACTTCTACTACTTACATTTGTATGCAAATATCTGTACTTTCTACTCCTTGCATTTTAAAAATAGCTGTTTCTCTTATTTCATTTTGGTTACTTATATTTTCACGTTGTCATCAATCTAAAGAAAACATCCAGATAAATCCCACCATCCGGTTATGGTAAACGTGATTGTGACCGTATCATTATCATTCCGACACCCTATTGGTTCGCACATCGCACATGCACATCAGCCACTGAAACAGCTCAAAGAACTTTGAGAAGCAGCTGCTCTTATGACTGAATGAAGCTGATTTGTGAATCTTTGACGCATTTTCTGAGCTTATATGATGTTATTTTGTCACATCACTCTAATAAAAGTCATTGATGACAAGCTTCTGATGTCTGACTTACATACAGTACTAGTCATCATATGTTCCACTCTGAAACACGTAAATGCTTACTAGTGTTGCATTCTAATAAAATCCATTAATTTTCAATGTAATTATATACAAAAACATAAAATTCTTTAACCACATTTGACAGGGGAGGCACCCAGTGTGGTCTTCTGCTGCCGTAGCCCATCCGCCTTAAAGTCCTGAACGATTAAATGTCATTTTGAATGTTTCTTGCATTACTTTTACTTTTACACTTTGAGTTGTTATCAAAGCAGTAATTTTACATGAGTATAAAGGTTGAGGTTTAACTCTAGTATCTCTACATCTACTCGAGGCATGATTGCAACTACTTTTGACAGCACTGCCTGCAATCGAAATGAGAATTGCTGCTCTAGTGATGTGGTAGAGCTCGGCATCAGCAGCGCTGTTACTGAAGCTTCGCTCTTTCTCTGCTCTTTCTTTAGCAAAGTGCCCTGGTGGCTGTCGGAATGGAGGATACTGCAGTGAAAGACAAGTCTGTGAGTGCCAGGATGGCTTTTATGGGGTGCACTGTGAGAAAGGTAAGGCTTATATGAAGAAATCATAGTCATGATCACAAATTTTAGAGTCCAATCTACACAATTTAGAATATTGTGTAAATTATAAATGTTCTCCTCGTGTTTGTGGGTTTCTTTCGGGTCTCCACTTTCTCCCTCAGTCCTAAGGGTGCGAAGGGTCTTTGGATCCCAATGAATTATGGAAGGTGTAGTTCTGATCACTAGAATGGATTATTAGTATTATTAGAACAGATTAGTAAGTAAAACAGCATCTAACTTATACGAGTCACAAGTTAGGTCTGTATATAACGAACAATAAATATTGTTTTAAGACATATTTAATTTAATTTAGCCAGAAATGTACAAAAAAATTGTCATAAATAAGTAGAAAAAAAAACAGATTGGCTGCCGCTATTTCTCCGTGCAAAGGATGGTGTGCATGGTGTTCCTCATTGTAAGAGGCGCTTTGAGAAGGTGACTTGTAATGCGCCGTTCAAATAAAAATTGAAAGCATTATTATTATTATTAGCAAATTCGGTCCATAGTAACAATCGACAGCACCTCCAAGATGCACCTCTCTTCCACCACGCCCCAATGGTGCTCTATCGGATTGAGCAACGTTTTCCCAAACTTCTATTGTTATTTTGATGAGTCTGTGAACAGTAGCATCAGTCTCCTGTTCTGAGCTGACAGGCGAGGCACCCGTTGTGGTCTTCTGCTGCCGTAGCCCATCCACCTCAAAGTCGGAAGTTGTATACGTTCAACTTCTGCCTGGGTTGTAGCGACTGGTTATTTGAGTTACTGTTACCTTTCTATCAGCCCGCACTAGTCTGGCATCCTCGAGGCATTTGCGCCCATAAACTATCTGCACGCACGTTTGCCATAAGCCATTTGATTGGCTGAAATGTTGCGTTACGAGCAGTTAGACAGGTGCACGTAATAATGTCGCCTCGTGTGTTATTCCTGTTTCAGACCCCAAAAAATTCCACAATCGGAATTTTGAACTAATACAGAACTGCAGACTCGCATATTAGAAGCACTGTATTAAAATTTTTATAAAACAATACAGTAATACCTCGTTTATCGCGGTAGATACGTTCCAAGCATGACCGCGATAGGTGAAAATCCGCAAAGTGGAGGCACAACATTTACATATTTATTTAACACTTATTCAGACTTTTAAAACACTTTTTTCGAGTAGTATTCTTTATTAAAGTAATATTTGGCGGCGGTCTGTCTCGAGGCACTGCGAGCATCCTCCGCCGAGATACGGTCGGGAAAAAATGAATCCGCGAATATATGCAAAAAAGAAAAAAAATCCGCGAAACAGTGAATCTGCGATAGTCGAACCGCGAAGTAGCGAGGGATTACTGTACATCAAATGTTTCTATTACTCATGTAGCAATTGGTACATTATTGGTACACAATACATTAATATTGTTAAATCGTAGGAATTATTGTCATTATTATCAATTTATAACATAATACTGCTGCTGACTGTTTGATTGTTGTCACCTGAGTACCGTAACTAAATGACTCGCTGTGATTTAGATACAATGTGCAGATCTTGAAATGACTCGGGTCACAAAAATGATCCAAACTTCCCATCACACACACTCTAGGCTAATCTATGCATAAACAGTATTTCTATGACAAAGTCGGTGTCAGTTTTGGCTGAAGCCGAATCTAAAATGAAAAGGATTTTTAAAATGAAAGTCGATTTATTTGAAAGTGCGTTTAATTGTACAGAATATTTGAAAACCCCTGCAACAGTGGACATTTACATTTATTTCCCACTTTAAAGTCGGACTCTTGATGACATTTTCATCAAAAAGAAATTCCAAAAATGCATCCTGACTGCTTATCTTTCGAAAGAGGAGATATCGAAGCCAATCGCAATGCTGTACTTGAAGTATGATCACGACATTCCTAGTTATGCATGTGTATATGCGACAAATAACTAGCAATTTCTGTGTATGAATCTTATAACCCAGACATCTTAGCTCTTTTTTTTCAAGACACAGGACAGCCGAATGAGTTTCCGAGGCTTTACTACAGCCTATGTTTCCCAAGTCTGTGACATAAGTGTTAGATTGTAAAACTTTACTACGATGCTTTCCAGCCTCGGGGCATCGCATCCCAAAACGCCTCGTGCAAATTATAAAGCATCGAAAAGCCTCGGACTGACCAGTTTAGACGAGGAAATGACGCGTAAAGTCGCCGCGTCTGAGAATATACGAATTATCCTTCATCTCGAGTGGCACAAACACATGTTTTTAATCTATTATAAGCCATTTAACAACGGCAACGGCCAAACAAGAAACGTAACGCTGCCATTTAAACCGAAACACTTCTCATTACGCGCAACCAGCTGGACTGTCCGACATTTCTGCTCAAACCACAGTCTTGACTTGTGGAGAAATACAAGTGTGGGAGTTTTGGGACACGCAGATGATGGAATCTGTTTTTTTCAGCGCTCTGCTCATCCAGATGTTTGAATGGTGGCCTGTGTTTGAGTCCCGGCCTGTGCGCTTGTCCTCCAGGATACACCGGATCCAGCTGCGAGAGAGGTTGGGTTTCATGTTCTCAGACGCTCGGCAGTGTTGGGAATGTTCCTTTAAAAAGCAATCAGTTACAGTTACTAGTTACTTCACACAAACGGTAACTGGAAAAAGTAATCGAGTTACATTGTTATGAAGTCATTTCCAGGGAAAATAAATATTGCGTATATTTTTTTTTTGTCATTTGTCAAACTGCTCTAAATATGAAATATGTTAAAGGAATGAAATGGACACTAAATATAATAAATCATTATTATAAAGCTTTGCACATTGATCTACACTGTTTTAATATTGCTGTGTGACAATGTGAGAGACACCTATCACATTTAATATATTTTTGTAAATATTACCATTAGTACAGTGCATAAAAAAGCACATTATAATGCTTTATTATACATTTTTTATAATAACCCTATTTATTGAGTAGGGTTGTACATTTTGTGTGCTGCTGGACACACAAATTTCTCCCTTGGGAGATTAATAAAGGTTTATCTATCTATTAACTCTAGAGATTTATCTAGAGACTATCTATTAACTCTAGAGGATTTATTAATCCCAAATAGGACATATTGTATGTCTAATCCTGTCCGAGATTAAACCTGCAACGCCTCGGTTGTGATTCAAAGTTGTATCTTTTTATAATGAATAAAGGACTTTCTTATCTTATCTTATCTTACAGTACATTAAAATTCTTCTCTGAAACTATTGCTTTGTTTTGTCTGTGATATTGTTTTGTCTTTGATATGATGAGTATCAATATTTTATGGTACAAAATGATGTGAAATAAAAAAAACTGTTATGTAAACATAGGGATAACAGTTTTGTATTCTGCATCATTTTGTACCATGAAATATCGATACTTATCATCTGTATAAATATTGGCAATATTTTGACATTAAAGGTTGTGGGTTGAGGTCCAGGACAAAACAAAGCAATAGTTTCAGAGAAGAATTGTAATGTAAGATATGATAAGATAAGAAAGATAAAACCAGATAAGATAAGAAAGTCCTTTATTCGTCCCTAAAATGTTATTTTGCCACGTGTCTTTGCTACAGCAGCAGTACAGCTTTATAATAAAAGCACGAGCAGAATCAAAGACTATTTGCAATTGAAATACAGTTTAAAGAAAGATGGACCACAAAAATATACGCACATGTATACGGATATTGCACAGGCACCGGATACTGATATTTACACAAAAACAGAAAGCAAATGCTTAGAAAAAGAAACGTATCTTTGATAAAAGTGAAAAGTGTGTATAACCTTAAAGAACCTGAGCAAGTGATGTCTTTCTGTTTGTAGTGAAGGTACGGTTTTGTTTTCTCTGCGTTGACAGCAAACTGCAGCACCAGCTGTTTGAACGGAGGGACGTGTTTCCACCCCGGGAAGTGTGTCTGTACTTCCGCTTTCGAAGGAAGTCGCTGCGAGCTCAGTGCGTCCAGACTTCACACTCACACACACACACACACACACGCGCGCGCGCACAAGCCACGTAACAAAGCACTGAAAACAGATGAGCCGTACAGTTATTATCTACAGTTTTAGGTTAGATTACAGTAAAATCCTGCTATAATGGACTTGCTTCTAGGGTTCATGACAGCTGACAGGAAGTGATGTAGTTGTGACCTCACACTTGTCACTAATGATCGGTGAGACTAAACGATGATTCTCGTGATGTCATCGACGACGTTACAATTTTATTGATTTCAAGCTACAAAGACACTTTTTGAGTGTTGGTAAAAAAAAAAACGTAATTGAAATTGAATTAAAAATAACTTTATTAGTCCCACAGCGGGGAAATTGTATAGTTTCCTAAAAAATGTACCAAAGTGTGATGAAAATGTGAAGAGGTGTATCTGAAAACCCTACTTGAGTACAAGTACGAGTACCTTACTGTAGAAATTATTTCATTCAAGTCACCAATTCCAAGAAAACTTTCGTAAAAAGCCTTCTACTGAATTTAGACTTTCAAGAAATAACACCAAGAAATGTGAAAAAAGAAACTCTTTATGGTTTTTTATCCTAATATAGAACTGAAATGTAACACCTCAATATTTCAAAATTGCAGAACAAAATAGTTAAAAAAAGAACAAAAAGTCAGTCCCAGTCAAACTCTAATGTGCAAAAAAAACAGTTAATTCACTTTCATAAACACATTTTTAAACATAATCCTGCAGATGGCGATATCACCTCGTCCATTCATGAAATTACCGTGTTAGAAAACAATGCAGACTTGTTGTGCACAATCACAATGTAACGAGTATCGAGTCCATTCAAATGTAGCGCAGTAAACAGCACAGATACTCAATCACAAATCAAGTAGAGAGTAATAGTGGTTTATATTTTTAACTCAAGTGCAAAGAAGTCAAATTACTTAAGTAAAGTATCAAAGTCCATTTACTTGAGTATTTTACACCACTGTAAAAATGCCAGAGTAACCAGAATGACAAGATTTCAATCAAGCTATCTTAGATTTAGCTTGGTATACCAAGTATATATGGAATGCCAGTATATACCATCAGAATACACAAACCCGTCACATCATAAAAATCATCTGAGGTCACATGAGGATTAGACGTCCTTCACGGATCCCACAGACATTTATTGGATCATGGTTTGATTTGATAGTATTGGATTGTATCGCTTGTAAAGATGGTCAGACAGTAAGAGAAAGGCAACTGAGAGTGTTTATGCTGCTGGTCCTCAGGTAAATGTCGGCAGCCCTGCCGGAACGGAGGCAAATGCACCGGACGCAACAAGTGCAAGTGCAGTAAAGGCTTTCACGGAGATCTGTGCTCCAAAGGTGAGAGTGACCGCTCCGACACGACACGCAGTGTTCATTTAGATTTTTATTGTAGTTTTAGTCATAGTCTTTTGACTGAAACTCAGTTTGGTTTTAGTCAAAAGACCATGACTAAAACTACAATAAAAATTGTGAAATGAAAACTCAGTTTAGTTTTAGTGCCAATTTACTGTATTTTTCGCCATATAAGACGCACCGGCATATAAGACACAACAAATTTTAAAAGAAAAATAAGATTCTGAACCAAATACTGTAGTAAAATATTTTATATCAACTGTTTTAACAGCAGTTTAAGAACAATTGTATGCCAAACATGTAACATGAACAGTAATAATACCCCAACATAGTAAGAATAGCGAGTAACACTGCCCGCACATTCCCACAAGCCGCGCAAAGGTTAGGATCGACGAGCTGAGGGCGTGATGACGTCAGCGCGCACCGCTGGGTGTACTAAGATGGCGGATCGCGGATGGAGCTGCTCCGCGGATCTCTACCTTCGCCGTATAAGACGCACAACTTTTCCCCCTCAGTTTTGGGGAAGAAAAAGAGCGTCTTATACAGCGAAAAATACGGTAGTCATATTCATTTTTTTTTATTCTAGCCCAATTTTAGTTGTCTAAATTACGGTTTGGTTTTATTCAACGAAAATATAGGTGCTATATATTATAAATGTTTAAGAAATCTGAATACGCAGTTAACTATGAACATATAAAGTATATTCAAAGATCTTATTTGGGAAAACATTTCTTTTTCTTGAACTTGTTTTTATGAACTTTTTTTTATGATTTTCTTTCAATCGAATAAATGTATTCCCATAAATCGAAACCTTAACAAAGGTAAAAATAATCGCAGTAAAATCAAATTAATTATAATTGCATCACGTTTATATGTAACAATGGTTGCACGGTAAAAAAAGAAGTTTCACCAGCAGATGGCGCTTCAGCTGTGTTGTGTTCCTGCCCGTGATTGTTGCTTCACTGGCGGCGTGCAGATAGATTTTTTAAGGTGGCGTTGAATGTAATACGAATCAACATATCTGAGCGTTTTTTTCTGCCGGAGAAGACGTTATTGAAGACGCTCGCCTGTGTCAGGAATCACAGCAGGGACTCGATGGCAAACAAACAGTTTATTGAACAAAACGTAGTACCGGCAATCAGCGTCCAACGTACCGCTCCGATTGGAAAGCAAATCCATTACCGTGGCAAATGAATGTTGTTATTGACACGGGTGGGCTGTCACGACGACGAGACGGGATGCCAGGGGTTAATGATGAAAAAATAAAGGGGTTTAATCCAAAAATGATAACAAAGTACAAAGAAAATGACAAGCCTTAAGAAAACAAAAACTGTACAGGGCAACACTGGTTTTAGCCAGGACAGGACACAAACTTGACAGCAAGACAACCAACACATCTAACGACCTGACATAGAAGACGTGCATGGAGTGAGAAATAAATACAAAACATAATGACGACAACGACGGGCAGCTGGACACGGCAAGAGACAATTAACGTGATAATGATAAACGAGTGAATAAACACAAGGCACCTGGAGACACTTAACACAATCGGAGAAGCGTGAGAAGATGACAGTTGCGAACAATAACAAAACTGGGGAGGGAAACGTCACCAGACAGCTGGGAATGAAACACAGAACGATCAAACACCCGGAAGTAAACAAAACAACCGTGACGACATTTCAAAAATAAAGGTCCCGAAAAACAAATCAAATCCGTGACAGTTGTAGTTTTCGTCCCTAAGTGGGAGTTTTTATATAGTTCTTGTTTCGTATTCGTCAGGGAAAAAGTGTCGGTGACAAAGAAGATGAGGAAAAAATGTCGTCAATGAAATTCCCACTGCTGATATGGTTAACACTGCCGTCCTCATGCGCGTGCGTGCGTGCGTGTGTGCAGCTGTCTGCGGGCCCGGCTGCGGATCTCACGGGTCCTGTGTGGAGCCCAACAGGTGCCAGTGCCAGGACGGCTGGCATGGACGCCACTGCAATAAGAGTGAGTTTGTTTGCGTGAGTGTGTTTGCGTGTAGATTGATGTGGTTGTGCATTTGTTTCAGCTGAATCAAGCTAATTGATTGAATCATATCAGAGGCGAAAATAGCAAGCGTAAATTTGTAAAAATGCCTCAAATTTTCGCTTGGCTTCCGATCTTCACATTTTTTGTTCGAAACTTCTTTTCTTTTTTCATTTCCGTTGCGCTTTAGAATTTTGCGTTTCGACTTCTGGCACTGGTTTAACGGTTAAGAAATGTCTGCCTTACAAAACAGCTCTCGGCATCACTGTACATTTTGTTTACAAGCCAATTCATCAAACCAAATTGAATTTTTAGTTACGAGTCTGATTTCTTCACATACAGAATCGTAATATTCTGATGTGTAGAGACAAAGACGTCTACTATTACCACCAACCAATCAGAGTAAGTGCCACCCCCCACAAACAAACTTGTGTCAAACGGCAAAACGTGAACATTTAAAATGCAAGAAAAAGAACTACATTTCGAACGAAAATTTAAAGATTGCAGGCGAAAATGAAAAACCAGACAAAATGTGAAGCGAATCCGAAATTTTCACTAATTTATGTCTGATGTTGTTGGCACTAATCTATCAAACGTAATCTCTCAAATGTACTGTATAAAAATGTTCCACGTTTTTGTTGAGTTTTTTTTTCTTATGCTTTTTGTTTCTTATGATTTTTTCTTTCGTTTAGTTTCTGATTTGTCTATTGTGCTTCAGAATTTTGCGTTTGGTCTTCTGGCACTGATTTAACGCAGGGGCGGTGCTTACTCTGATTGGCTGTGTCTCTATTAAAGACACTCTCTATTTTAGCGATTAAAAAACCACCACCACAAAATAATAAAACGATGTTTGCTTGGTGAACTCGTCCCACACATCATGCTAAAGCAGCTGCTAATCACATTCTCACCAGCCAATCAGAGAAAGTGCAGCCCCCCACAAAGAAACAAGTGTCAAATGGCGAAGCACATTAACAAAACACATGAAAAAGAATTAAGATTTCAAACAAAAATGTGAAGATTGCAGGCGGAGATGAAAAAAAACAAAACTTGAAGCAAATCTGAAATTTTCATTCATTTACGTCTGATATTGTTGCCACTAATCTATCAAACGTAAATGTATAAAATTGCTTCACATTTTCGTTTCGTTTTTTTTTCCTCCTTCGCTTGCAAACGTCACATTTTGCCTCAAAACTTCTTATTTCATTTTGTTTCTGATTTGTGCAGTTGGAACTGAAATTTCGCACCATTTTCTGGATTCCGCAGAGCCATTATTATAAATTCATCCGCTGATCCATCAAGCCTTTACTCTTCTGTCACAGGGTTTCGTGGAGGAATCCCCAACAGCCAGAGATTTTCTACTTCCAAACACAAGTCTCAGCCCACGGCAGCAAAAGACCCCAAAGAGGCGGCCCACCCGGACCAGCCTTCCGAAACCAACTATGTGCATTAACCCGTTCACCGGGCTTCCCTGGTACCCTCACATGTCTGATGGCTTTGGTCTGATCGCTGGCCGAGTTGTGTGGCGAGCATCAGACGTGGAGACGTTCATTTTTCCTCAGGACCACGTCAGCATCAGACTGGAGCTCGTGGTTGATCTGACTGACCTGCTGGTTTCGTAAAAACACGTTGTTACCACTAACGTTTTCTTTCACACGGATCGTAATCATGTAGTAGCGTGGGATCTTTCTGAAACAGGAACTTATAATGCAACTGCTTTCTGTCTGTAACTCACACTGTCTCTTTTTCTTCATGTGTTAGTTTTATACATATCAGGACGTGGTGAACATGGCTTTAAATTGTATTCTTGTGTTTAAACATGTATGAGTCTATAATAGAAATAAAACGACTTGAGTAATTGTGGGTTGATGATTATTCAAGTCATTCGATCGCTCCATTCATAGTCAATATTTTCAAAAGATACAATTTACAATTTCGGTGTTTTCTTCATCATTAAATAATACTTAATAAACCATAAACAGCTTTCACTTTAGAAGAGGTCACAGAAAACCTTAACTAACTATTAACTAACTATTAACAAGCTCCTGATCTCTTCAGGAATTAAAGCACGAGGTAATCATATTTTCATGCGTTGTTAAGTATTAAATAACAATGACCAAGCAGCTTGTTCATGAGATTATACATTAGATGTTCATCATTAACAAAAGTCGTTGTCATGACTCATGTCTATTTCATACGTTGTTAATAATGAATAAAGGTTTTATTCATGCTTAGTTAATGCTAATTAAGGTGTAGTTATTATAAAGTGCTACCAATTACGCTTTTAATACCTGCACTGATATCCATATACCTTTCACACCTGTAACCACAGCAACGTCTTCTGTTATCTTGTGTTCTTGTGTTATCTATATACATAGAATAACGGTCCATTTTTTGTATTTATATTTGAAATGTTTTAGGTTAGTACGTTGATTTATCTCATCTCTTAAATTGTTCCATAACTTTACTTCATTTCTAGACAAACAGAAGCTCTTTTTTATTGTTCGTGTATACTGTATTTTCAGGTTTTACTTGCCTCGTAAGCTTTTGTCCCCATATATATATATATATATATATATATATATATATATATATATATATATATATATATATATATTAGTGTTGTCACGATACTGGAAATACAACTTCGATACGATACTTGAAAAAAGTATCGATACTCGATACCATTTTCGATACAACGGGGAAATAACAACAATTTTAGGGCCTTTTTTTCTTTTTTGTTATGAAAAAAATACATAACAAGACTGGAACATGAACATGTGTCTCCCAAGAAAAAAAAAGTGCATAAATAAATAAAACTGCTATACATTTAAATTTTCCAGGAGAGAAAAATATTCTCAACTTAAAAGCTTTTTTAAAAGATTAAATTAAAACAAATTAATTTGGTAGAAGCTCTAAAAGTAAAAGAGTACAATATTTTATTTGTTTTTTTTTTGTTTGTTTTTTTTAAAGCTGGTCTTGTGGTAGAAGGATCTGAGTGAGTTTTCACTGCAGATTCATGGTGCTTTCGAAGAAATATTACAAATTTAGAAACATTTTTGTATGTTTTTATTGTTAGATGAATTATTTAAAATTAATAAGCTTACTTGTCAAACTTGTATTAATATACCAGTTGGTATTTTGTGGTAGGGATCTGCTTAAATCAACCAGAGTTGAACAGCAGTATTTATGTAAACTGATTTAGATTCGGGATTTAATTAAACATCATTATTGATCAGCGCTTAGACACCTACAGTACTCTCAATAAATTCAAATGTGCTTCGCATGATTACTGAAAAAAAAAGAAAAAAAGGCAAACATGTCACAGTTCTACAAGAAGATAACGCTAATGCTGACTAGTGCTTTGAGAAAATATACTACGTTCGAAATCCACCGTGTGTATCGTTCCTTTGTGAAGCCCTCTAGCGCTCTCGGGACTGCGCGCGTGCGTGTGTGTGTGTGTGTGTGTGTGTGTGAGAGAGAGCCGCTCTTGCGCCTGCGTGTGTGTGAGCGGGACAGCAGCACCAGATTAGCTTGTGCTGTTTTCTGAAAGTATTTAGTTCTCGTCATAAATGTTATTTCAATTACCGCGCTTGTGTCTCTGCTGTTTATTTTTGAGAGAAAGGGTGAAATATCCGCGCACTGTTCTGAGTATTTTCTACTTCGGTCGACCGCGCGTATAAGTTGTATTTCACTGCGTTAACGGGGCAAAACGGGACTTTATAACATACGTGTTAATAATGAAAACTGTTACTAACGTCCCGAAATTCTTTCTACACGTCTGTGTCTCGGTTCGCGAGGTGTTTGCGCGATTTAGTATCAGCGCTTGTACAATGATCTGCCGCCTCCATCGGCTTCGTGCGCATGCGCGAACTTGAAGACCCGGAAGCGCGAATAGCATCGATATTTTTGGATCACAGTATTGTATCGTTTCAGATTTTTCAGTATCGATACTTATCGAAATATCGATACTTTTGACAACACTAATATATATATATATATATATATATATATATATATATATATATATA
>MU204312.1:558121-572764 GCA_017309775.1 Paedocypris sp. Pulau Singkep
CGCAGCCTCCTGAGGTTTGGTGATCGCGGTTAATACCGCAACATTGATTCGATGAAGGTTAATTGTTCAGCCCTATTGTGTTGTATTTTATTGTATTGTATTTTCATCTTTGTTGTTGTACTTTTCTATATTATATTGTTGTTTTCTTTCATTTTGACATACATGACATACCATGTATTTGATAAGATTCACGTAGGGGTGACGTAGTGAAAACTCGTATCATGATATTTACTAGTGTCCAGAGTACGGTATCGGTATTATATCACGGTATGGGGGCGGGGTGATATTACATTTTAGTAGACCTTAATTACATTATTGGTACACAATCTGCATTGTACCTTCATTTCAGATTAGAGAGAGACTTTCTTTCTTGTTCGCGCACATGTATTAAAAATTTGGCTTTATTGCATAATCCATATCGTGGCACAACTCAATGCCTGTTGTCCGCCCAGCCCTAGATCCACGTTACCTTACCTTACCTTAATGTTTTTGCACAAACCTCTGACACATTATCGTTTCACCGTCTGATCCAGGTTCCCTCACAAGCTCTAAGTTCACACCAGCTTGCTCTTTCTCGGGCTAATGGAAGGCAAAAGGGAAGAGCCGTCTTCAGGAAACGACGGCAGGGTTCTGGACCTCTGAGCTTGTCAGGTTTCCCGGGATTCCCTCCAGCAGCGTCGCCGCATGTCTCGCATCAGGAGCACTCTGGACTCCGTTACCAAAGCTGTGAGTGGAACGGTGAACACTGACCTTCTCGCCAAGTTCACCCGCCTCAAGCCTGGTGCCACACAGGGGAAAGTAGAAGGTCCCGAGACCAAGATGACCGCCGAGCCACCACCTACAGAAGAGACCCGAGCTCACGAGGAACCTTCAAAAACTCCCACGGCAGACAACGCCATGGCCAAGCGATTCCAACCATCTGCGTTTGGAACGAACATGGACGAGGCCTACAGTCACCTAGCTGACCACGTCATCTCCTACTTTGGAAGTGACTCTGGAAAAGAGAAGCCTCAGCAGGCTGGAGCCGGTCCACCATCGCTGACTGAGCCCAGTCCCACGGCAGAGCCCGCGTCCAGCAGATCTCCATCAGAGGCTGGTCACCACCACTCGTCCGCCTCGGCTCCAGAGCAGCAAACCTCTGCCGTCTCCATCGCACCGCGGAAAGGCATCAGTCATTACTTGTCGTATCCCCGGCCCAGTGTCCAGGCTTTCGTGGGGAGCTACATTGCTCCACTGGTTCCGAAGTTCAGAGTTGACGCGGTGGAGAAGGACCAGACGTCCAGCTCGGCTCCGGCAGCTGCTGTGGATGTGAAGGCTGCGGAGGAGGTCGAGCAGAAGGAAGCCGATGAGAAAGCACAGAGACTGCTGACTCAGAGAGAGAAGGTACCGTCACTCGCCTGCTCGGAGTGAAGCATCTTCTTCTCTAAGCGTCTTCTGAACACCAGGTCTATTTCTTTCTCCAACAAGATACAGGGCTACCCTGGCTTTTCTAGATAGACAAATGCGCAGGTGGAAACATTTCATTCCGAGTTACAAAATATGTCGGCTTTACGAAAGGAGAGCTTTTTTTCTTACCGCTATCATGCATGGAGACGAGAGTCCTGACGTGTATAAAACAGTTGTTTAATCTTCTTTTTCAGTCAAGTAAACAAAAAACAACTAAAATACTAGTTAGTTTCAGAGATCTTGCTTTTGTAAATGTTATCATTAATGAATATAATGAATAATCACTCATTATCACATTTTTCTAACAATTTTATGAAGTCGTGGCACAGATCAGATGGATTACGTGTAAAATGTGGTTCAGCTAACAACATTGTCGCCAAGCGAAACAGCTCTCGGCACGGATTAATTTAATAAGTCTGGGTGCCACTGTATTATTCAGTTTTTCTTTACCGTTACAATTATATCGGATGTAGATTTATGGATAAAGAGTCTCTGCCGAACAAAGCAACCTTTTTTTTTTTGCTTACACCAAACAAGTCAAAAAAGTAAGCTGAGGAATCAGCTGTTGCAGGTTTATCACAACAATGTAACAATTACACACACAATTGCAACAATTACAACGCTAGCTATTTCAAATTCAGTTACTTCTGGACTGTGTACAATTTTTTTTTAATTTGAGCTGAACAAAAAAGGATTTGCCGAAAAAGTGTTAACTTTTTTTTGTAATTTGTTTTTAACTTTGTTGACCAATAGGATTCACTTTTTTTTTTACTTCCATAGACCAATAACATTTACTGCCTTGTAATATGTTTTTAACTTTCTGGACCAATAGATTCACTTTCTTGTCATTTTTTAAAAGCCTCTTTGCCAATAGTATCCACTTTCTTGTTTTTTTTCCTGATTAATAGGATTCACTTTATTGTAAAACAGTATTTTTTTAATTGCTTGATCTATAGGATTCACTTTTTTGTAATATATATATATATATATATATATATATATATATTTTCTTAACCAATAGGATTCATTTTATTGTAATACTGTATTTTTCAACTTTCCTGACCAATAGGATTCACTTATTTGTAAGATTTTTTTTTTACCTTCTTGTCCTATAGGATTTACTTTTGTACTTTTTGGTAATACTTTTGAACTTTCTTGACTAATATGCAGGTTTCTAACGGGTGCTTGATAATCATGAAAATGCTTGAATTTCCATTATGTGTTTTCAAGGCCTTAAAATTTTTTGTATTTTAAATGAAGTGCTTGAAAATGCTTGAAAATATAATTATACTTATTTCATATCAAACAAATACAGTGCCACCCCAACATACGAAATTATTCTGAGCCGACAGCAGTTTCAGAAGACAATAATTTGACAAATTGGGACTCGGTTACCTTATAAAGCCCTAATAAGATCCAAGCCCCTGTAAATTCAGACAGATTTTTTTAAAATAAAAGCATCATAATTATAGTAAAGTAAAAAAAACGCATAATTTTGATTCTCTTGAATAATAAAGTGAACGAATAATTTAGACTCTTTTGTGCAATTCGTTCCTTTACATTTCGTTTGACAATATTGACAGTCCACTAGACAGACAGACACACTTATCCAATTTCTATTAGAAATGGAGTTTTTTTTTCTATTACAAATTTCTATTAAGGAACGACTTGATTTTTGTTTGTGTTCGCATAAAATCCCTTCAAATGTGATAAAAATGTCAATGGAAAAGCTTGAACATGGACCGTGAAAGTGCTTGAAAAGTGTTTGCATTTGACTTTCCAGAAACAGTAGGAACCCTGAATATGATTCACCTCATACTGATCCTGTTTAACTTCCTTCTCTAATAGATTGCACTTTATCTTGTGGATCATTGTATTGGTCCCTACTAAGATCTTTCCCATGATTCGGCTCTGATCCACGGTTTTCATCATGACATCATTTCCTGCCATGTGAGAGATGGTTGAGCAGATTAGAATTGTGTGCAGATAATCGCTCGCGTGAGTGTTGACAACCGCACCAGAGCGCTGGTGAAGAGTCTTCGGCGAGTGACCGATGTGAAGGTCACCATCAGCAGGGTGGAGGAGCTCGGCTTCCATCTGCTGGAGTTTCCAGACACCAGAGGAGTTGCTGTCTCCGTAAGTTCTACTCCTGTAGCTTGTACCACAGTTGTACTGTGTCTATATACGAATAATATTGTTATATTGTATAATAAAATATAATTTTTCCCACTATAGCTTAAAACGTTTTTTTTTTTTATTCTCGATTCAACGTGATAGTTCTATTAAAATAATAATAATAATAATTTCACAGAAAATACAATGCACTTTAAAGATAACATTTTTAATTACAAAAATGTACCACGCCACATAGACCTATAGACCTCCAGAAACTGCTCCCCTAGTGGTCACTGCACTGGAAAAGCAGTGTAGCAGTTAATTGCTGCCACCTAGGGGTCAAATAATGTATTAAATTCATCAAATTAATAAAAAATCAACTCCCTGTAAACTGAAGATAAACTTAGTGTATCACCATGTCCTAAGTTTTGTCCTGAAAAAAAAACCCCCACCAAGAATTGTGGAAAACAAGAAACACTTTATTTCCTATATGTAGAAATGAAAGTTAACGCCTCAATTTTTCAAAATAGCAGAACAAAATAGATAAAAAAAGAACAAAAAGTCTCAATCAAACTCATGCTCACAACCGCTAACTCACATTCACAAGATTTAGCTGATAAACAGCATCCAGTACCTTCAGCATCCAGCAGAGGGCGATATCACCTCGTCCGCGCACAATCATAATGTAATGAGTAATGGTAAGTGTCTATTTAAGTGTAGTGGAGTAAAGAGTACAGAGACTCAATCACAAATGTAATCAAGTAGAGAGTAAAAGTTGCGTATGCTTTTGATACTCGATACAATGTAGTAGAAATACTAAAGTACAAGCACTCAAGTACTTTACAACACTGCTCAATATCGTAACTCTCTTATTTTATTTCTTAATATCTCTTATTTTAAATGGTAATTTATTTATTTTCATTAAAGTTTTCTATACGTGTTTATACGTGTATATTATATACGTCTTTATGATTTTTTTTTCCACAGACACGGCTGATTTGTTTTTTGGATGTTCAACAAATTCAAAATGTTTGCAACCTATTCAGACTCTTGATAAACATTTCTCAGCGTTAGAAGTCTTCCTTATCGCGACAGAAAGAGCGCTTAAAACAATTTTTTTTTCAAACGAACGTAATATTTGGCATCAAACTAAGCAAAATGAAAAAAAAAAAAAATGTAAAACATTTTTAAATATGAAAAAAAAATGTTTTAAAATAATGCAATAAAAATTAATAGAATGAAAACAAAAATCAAAACGTTGACATGTTTCCGGGCATATTCAAGAATACCACCAGACACAACTTTCTATGGGAAAAAAAAAAAAAAAATTCGGGTAAAAATATTGCCCCGCCCCCGGTAGATAAGATTTTTGATATCTGGGAAAAAATGGTATTGATCCTAAATTTTTGGACATTGGACAATACAAACTGCTCTGGAAGCCTAATTAAGCAGTAAATTGGCGTCACCTGGTGTTCCAGCATCAAATTACATCTAAAAGTCAAAGTTGGGGAAAATTTTTTGAAAAATATTTTTTTTGAAAATCTATTAAAAATCATTAAACATAGCGTGACACTGGTGTCACGGGACGCATTAAAGGGGTATATTTGAATGAATAATCGTCATGAAAAGATTTTCGTCGCTGTCATCGGGAGGATCTTATTTGAGAAGATCCGTGGCAGGAGTGATAAGAGTGGACATGTTCTTAAACTCTGGACGTGGTGATGCTGATGTGTCCAGGAGAAGCTGATCCCGTGTCTGCTGAGGCTGCGACAGGCCAGAGACGTCAGCCTGCAGGCCGCTGTGAGACAGGCGCTGGCCCTGGTGGGCTACACGGACCCCGTGAAGGGTCAAGGGATACGGGTTCTCTCCATCGATGGAGGAGGAACAAGGTGAACAAGCGCACACATCGTTAACTTGAGAGACGTTTGCTAAATCTAGGCCAGACCGAATTGACCTCAAAGTAGGTTGAGAGAGAGAGAACCGACCACGCTTTTTCTGTCACGTTTAAACTTAATACAATCATTTCAGTCGATGGACAGAAAAGAGCTTAACTGAGGGATTGTGGATTGTGCACTTTCTCTAGTGATATTTTACTTTTACTTTCTTGACCAATAGATTTCACTTTCTCTAGTGATATTTTACTTTTACTTTCTTGACCAATAGATTTCACTTTCTCTAGTGATATTTTACTTTTACTTTCTTGACCAATAGATTTCACTTTCTCTAGTGATATTTTACTTTTACTTTCTTGACCAATAGATTTCACTTTCTCTAGTGATATTTTACTTTTACTTCCTTGACCAATAGAATTCACTTTCATGTGAAGTTTTACTTTTACTTTCTTGATTATCACTTTCATGTAATATACATTTTTTTTATTTCATTGACCAATAAGATTCACTTTTAGTATTGTTTTTCTTTAAAATGTTTCTTTAAAATCTTTTTAAAATGTTTAAAATTTAAATTCTAGTGTAATCCTTTCAGTAGAAGGACAGAAATCATATAGACTGAGATCACGCATCGAGACTAAAGCGGGAGACTAAAGCGGTGATTGGCTGCGCCTGGTCATCTCACCAATTTGTGAAAAGAGGCCAAATGAAGACTAGTACAGATAATACAAATAAAAGCAAAAATGTATATATATATATAATATAAAATATAAATATAATATAAATATAAATATATTAAATATAAATATAAAATATATACGTATATATATAATATATCATGTCTTTTTGCCAAAGTTCATTTCTTTTGTAAAATAGCAGTTCTTGATGCATAATGTATATTGTTACATTTTCTACAGTCAACCACCTGTTAAAGGGAGCAGCCGTTTTATTGGGAAGTTCAAATAATCTCATAACTAATTTGTGCCTCTTTATTGGGCCAAAAGGGTCATGTTATGATGTGTCCCAATTAACTGATTTTTGCTGAAAAAAATTGCGATTGCAATGCGATTTTCAGTTTTTGCACTTTAAAGTGCATAAAACAAAAATGATGAATGAAATATATTGCTCTTTTACAACACAGAGGGTTAAATAAACGACATGCATAGCGATTGAGGTAATTTGATAGTTTGATGCTTCGTGATTAATAAATACAGTAGCTGAACCTAAACACCAAAGAATAAGAATGGAAAGGAACCACTTAGTCGTTTGTTTTTTAATGTATCAATCTGAAACACAGAAAAATAGAAAATTATCTCTCGTTTGAAATTAAATCAGACAATGTTGTCACTGGCTGAAGCTGGTAGAACCTGCGTTGCACACATTTTCTCTTGCACCAAAAAAACAAAATGCTCTGATGGCATGTAATAAAAAGCAGTTTCCTGCGGTTTAGTAATCACGGGAGTTAAAATTGCGATTGCGATTAAGGTTAATCAGTGGAACCCTGACTCACCGATGTCTTAGATAACGAAAATCACAAGTAGCGAAAAGTAGTCTGTTAACCCTTAAAGAGCCAGTCATGAAAAAAATGGTATGAACATTTTTTTTATTCTTTGTATTGTAAATTATTGGACATTTTCTGCCTAAAAATGAAGAAAAAATTCCAAAAAAAGCATTGTTGTTCGTCCACTGTAACCATGCAACTGCATTAGAAGCCAGAGGGGGAGGTATTCACTGGAAGTTCCACCAACCAGTCTGACACCGCCATCAAGTGCTAGAGAAATGCATTACACTTTCATCTTGTGTGTGAATCCGTTTTTGGAGTTTTAAATAATAATTTAATTGGTTAAATGATCACAACAATTTCTCTCCAAGAAGTACCACGTTACATGATGTCTTCTCTGGCCTTGCAGGGGTCTGGTGGCGTTACAGGCTCTGCACCGGCTGGAGAGTCTGACAGGGAAACCCATCTACCAGCTGTTTGACTACATCTGCGGAGTCAGCACAGGTGCGTCTGCTCCTCCCTCGGCCTCCTCAGACCTTCACCGAACTCCTCCTCCTCCGGTTCCTCTGCACAGGAGCCATCCTGGCCGTCATGCTGGGCTTGTTTCAAATCCCTCTGGACGAATGTGAGAAGATGTACCGGAAGCTGGGCTCGGACGTCTTCAAGCAGAATCTGATTGTTGGGACGGTGAAGATGGGCTGGAGCCACGCCTACTATGACAGTCAGATGTGGGAGGAGATTCTCAAGTAGGAGGGGTCCTTCTCTCACCCATCTGTCCTGCCGTGTCTTTTCATGTTTGTCGTCTGTTTTTGTTTTTGCGCTTTGACACTTTATTTTGCCCTTTTCTATCATTTTTTTTCATTCGTTGCTGTTTTTCCACACACTTTCTTTCTGCCGCTGTCTTCCCTGGCTCTGATAGCTTTCTCTCTATCTCTGTCTCTGTATCTCTCTCTCTCTTTCTCTGTAAATACGTATATTTATATATATACACACACCCTTTTTTTTTCGAATTTTGATGCTCAAAAACTTGGGGGGTGCTTATAATCGCGTAATAAAAATTACGCGATTATAAGCACCCCCCAAGTTTTTGAGCATCAAAATTCGAAAAAAAAGGAGAGAAAAAGAGAAAATAAGAGAATACGGAATCACTCGACTGGGAACACTTAACAGGGACAAAATAACACTGGAAGAAGTAAGATTAAACTGAACGCTGTCATTATCATCATTAATAGTTTAATCTTACTTATTACTTGACTTAATAAACAGGTCATATTGCGTCTGGTAGTTTTGCACTAAAAGCTAGTGCCTGAAACTAGTCTTTGGAAAAAGCTTCGGAGCAAAAATAAAACATTTCAAAACGAAGAACACCAGAGTCAAACACAAAATATCTAATCGCTCTGCGAAACAATACTGTTGGGATATTTACACCTAACAAAAACCCCGCTCATTTTTGATCTGGCTGCACAGGAGGCTCATGGAAGCTTGAGGCCTCATTGGAGGATTATGGGAGGTGGAGTTTTCAAGTCTAGAATAGATTTTTTTTAACTATCATACAGGTAATAAAGACATTGAAACGAGTCACAAGGTTTCTTAAATAAAGAAAATGAGTATTTGCGTTAATACAGTATATATGTATATATTCACGGCAAATATAATCACCCTTCTTTCCCATTTTTTAGACGCTGAAAATCATGGTGCTTATGTGTGCATATTTTAAACACGCCTGTAAATATAAGCATCCGCCTTCCAAATCAAAAGTCTGGTGGGTGCTTATATTCACACACTTTTCACTTTCAAAGACAAACTTATGGCAAACGGCTACAAGAGCTGTTTTCTTTGACTTTGTTCATTGGCCAAACATATTTACTGACAAGTTCTCCCTCAAAGATCCACACAACACATGGGAAGCATAAAACGCACAATACAAGTCATTTTGCTCGCATCTACTATTTATAATCCATCATCATCATCATGATCATCGTCGTCTCTTTTTAGTCTTCCAATCCCATAATCCCTGGTGACTATTAATCCAGACTTTATATTCACCGTCTGCATGCAACTTGTGCGTTTTCCCTCAGTTTCTCACACACGAATTGATCCGTTCTCTTATTTCAATCTGTTTCTCATTCTTCAATCACTATAAATTATTGACTCAAGATCTCAATTGCCTACAGAGAAAGAATGGGACCCAGTGTCATGATCGAGACCTCAAAAAACCCCAACTGTCCAAAGGTGCGCTAATAACCATTACTAGTTATAATATGGTGGTTTTTATTTATGGATTACATAATGTGTATAGTTTAGTACTTTCATTGATGGTAGCATAATGTGTGTGTGCGTGTGGTTTTCTTCTGTGATGATTTGTACGGTCTCCACTAGGTGTCAGCAGTGAGCACCGTAGTGAACCGCGGGCTTCCACTCAAAGCGTACGTTTTCAGGAATTACAACTTCCTGCCTGGAGTCCGCTCGCATTACTTGGGAAGCTGCAAGCATAAAATGTGGCAGGCTATCCGCGCGTCATCCGCCGCCCCGGGATACTTCCAGGAGTTTGTGCTGGGAAACGACCTGCACCAGGTACACGCCACAGACCGAGCCATCGCTTTCACTTGCCTTGATCGACCTTCATCACATGCCAACATATGGGTTCTCTAATTCTCTAATAATTCCATAAAGGAAAAAAAAACCCAAATGATTGTAGTTCTGTTCAAATGAAATCAAATAAACTAAATGAAATTTTTTTTGAAAAATATTGCGGTTGCAACGTGATTTTCAGTTTTTGCACTTTTAAGTGCATAAAACAAAAATGATGAATGAAATATATTGCTCTTTTACAACACAGAGGGTTAAATAAGCGACAAACATAGTGATTGAGGTAATTTGATAGTTTGATGCTTCGTGATTAATAAATACAGTAGCTGAACCTAAATACCAATGGATAAGAATGGAAAGGAACCACTTAGTCGTTTGTTTTTTAATGTATCAATCTGAAACAGGTTTAGTAATTAAGGGTAATTAAGGTTGGTTAGTCGATTAAGGTTAATTGTGCAGCCTCAATGTCTTAGATATCTGTCTTAGATAACGAAAATCACAAGTAACGAAAAGTAGTCTGTTAAGAAATTATTAAACTAAATGAAATTTGAAAAAAAAAAAAAAAAAAAAATGTAGTAAAGAAAAAAAGTTATTTTGTTTATGTCTAAATGATAACAATGTCTAATACGCTAGCCTTTATCACACAACGAGGTTTGTTTTGGGAAGCAACAGTTTTGTGTTTAACCCAGTGGTCCCCAACCTTTTGTTCGAGGTTACTTACTTGATATTTGAGTTTATTTTTGAGTTATATTCGATTTTTTGTTTTAAAATGTCAAGACATCTTTTTAAAATTGCACTTGACTATATTTCCTGGCTTATACGTTGAACAAAGACATTTCTACAGCTTAGAAACGAAAGAAAAAACATTTTTGTTCCCGAGCCACCACGTGTTTCGTTGCCCTTTTAATTCTTCAATGTACTTACTCTTTGAGTTATCCATAATAAAGCATTTTATTTATACTACTATATCTATAGGTAGGCCTTTAAATATGAAATAACTCATTTAGAGAAAGCGACCGCTAAAACGTGTTTACATTACGCCTTACATTGAGAGAAAATAACAGCTGCAAACGAATATAATAGAAAAACAAAAAGTCGGTTCGGTTTAGTTTTTCCAAAAAAAATGTAAAGATTTATTTTTGTAGTATTAATCTGATTCTGACCAAATTTACATGTGAAATGCGACTCTTTTTTTACAATATTTCCATTTTGCAAAACTGCTGTCGGCACTACTTAGGTAAAGAGAATTGTCATTTTAAAAGTTCTTTTCAACTATTATGTAACATGTTTTTACTACACAAGTGGATTAGATTAGCATTTAATAGATGAGTGCGTTTACATTCAAAATGCATCCCGCTTTACGAAACAGGTCTTGGGATGGATTCAGTTGGTAAGGTGTGTTTGTGATGATTCCACACGTCTCATGTGTTCCACTTCTGAAGCACAACACTAGCATTGGAAATCATTAGTAACCCTTTCAGGACCTCGCTGGAAAGGGAAGGAAGAAGAAGAGCGAACTCTGCAAATGCATGCACTCAAACCGTTTCCTGCTCTCCGCCTCGCATTAAAACGCCACTCCAGCCTGATTCTCTAAAGTGTTTCCTGTCAGAGGTTGTTCAGGCTCGACCCGTTCTTCCCCAAACGTCCGTTGTAATGTCGTTCGGCCCTTTTGCGATTCCTGGATTTTTCACGTCGCCTTGAGTATCGGGGTCGTGGCGCCTCAGCGTCTGATTGGCCGTCAGTAACGGGAAGATTCCGTTTGTCTGTTCACGCCCACCGCTTTCCACAATGTCCCTCTTGTCCCGAAATGCCATTAAAGCCGTGGCTGGAATTATGAGATGAATGGACAGATTCAGTCGAGTTCCAGATCTATCAAGTGGAAGACGATCGTGATGCTATCGGCATTTGCACTGTCAATTAAAGGCAGATTCAGATTCTTTTTTTTTTCAGAGTTCCGTGGGACTGAATAGTGTTTTCCTGCAAAACTTGACCGTCTTTTATTTATTTATATAGGTTTTTCCTCCAAAAGAGGCTCTAAATCTTAATTTTGAGCGTGTGATCTTATGTAAAAAAAATGTAGGTTTTTGGTGGTTGGTTTTTCAAATGTATAAAATAAAAATAGTGAAGCATATTTAAAAAAAAAAAAAAAAAGGATTCAACTATTGTGTTTGAGGTTATCGATTACAGAACAATTAGCATAATTCACAAGGGCGTCTAAAATGGTTTAACCTTGCCCAAAAGAATCCATTTTTTTTTGGTGGTTGGTTTTTCAAACTTTTTTGAAAAACAGGAATGCACTTTGTTAAGCAGAATTATTTATAAAAAGGATTGTTTTTGAAGTTATCAATTTAAAGAAAACTGAGCGTAATTTGTAATGGTGTCTATTAGAAGCTAACATCTTTTTTTCCCCTCTTTTTTAATTTATATACCGTAAAACATCTGTTAGATGGACATGGCCTTCTTTTTTTCATCACTCGTGGCCTTCTATTAGACGTTTTATTGTATGTTTTGCTCTTAATCTATGGTTCTGAATCTTAATTGTGAGCGTCTAAAAATATGTAACCTTGTCCAAAAAAAAAGCCATTTAAGTTTTTATTTGTGGTTGGTTTTTCAAAATAAAAAAGAGAAAAGAAATCACTGGAAAGTTAGGTACTTCTAGAAAGGATTGTTTCTTAGGTTATCGATGACAGAAACATGTGCGTAATTCATTAGGACCTATTAAAACAAACCTCTATTTTTCCTCTTTTCTTTTATTTTGCTTCATACGTAAAACATCTGTTAAAAAGCCCTGGCCTTCTATTTTTCAACTCTTCTGTCAAATTTAGGCTTTTTGGTGGTTGGTTTTTTCAGTTGTATAAAATCATAATAGTTAAGAATCATTTTTCAAAGAAATTATTTTCCACCATTGTTTTTGAGGTTATCGATTACAGAAAAATTATCATCATTCATAAATGCGTCTATTAGAAACAAACCTCTTTTTTCCATCTTTTTTTATGAAGACGGTCTTCTATTAGAGGTTTTACGATGTGTTTTGCTCCAAAAAAATGCTCTGGATCTTAATTTTGAGCTTCTTGTCCAAAAAAGCCATTTAAGTTTTAATGGTGGTTGCTCTTTCACAATTTCCTGAAAAATAAGAATGCACTTCATAGTTAAGCAGAATTATTTATAAAGACGATAAAATAATTTTTAATTTTTTTTAGGGTTATCGATGAAAGAAACATGAGTGTAATTCATTAGAACCTATTAGAAACAAACCTCTTTTTTTGTAGAAAAATAGAAAATCTTCTATTTTTCTCCAACTCTTCCGTCCTGTGGCCTTTTACTATGGGTTTTACGATATGTTTTACTCCTAAATAGGCTTGAGATCTTAATTCCGAGTGTCTAAAAATGTGTGACCTTGTCCAAAAGTGGTTGGTTTTTAAAAAATATTTTGAAAAATTGCAAATCATTTGACAATCAAGCATAATTACTTTCAGAAACGGTTGTTTTTGAGGTTATCGACTGAGGAAAAACGAGCATAATTCATCAGGACGTCTATTTGAAACTAACCTCCTTTTTTTTTCTCCACTGTGCAACACGGATGAGAAATCCGGAGTGACGTTTTCCTCAGGGACAAACTCGTTTATCGGCGAATCAGATCAGTGTGAACTATTTATAGCCAGTGTTCTTTCTTCTAGCGGCTTTTGTGTTACTTTCACTTGGTTTGGGCCCGAGGGTCGTTCAAACCCACTTAAGGCACATTCACTCGGCTAATCTTCCCATGATGCCTTGTTTCAAGCACTGCGACGGCCTCGTATATGTTTTTACCATCGACAATGAATGCGTCGTCATTGACATGCAAATGCACTTGGCTTGGAGAGCTGTGTTGGGATGGTCTTTCTCTCTCTCTCTCTCGCTCTCTCTCTCGCTCTCTCTCTCTCTCTCTCTCGCTCTCTCTCTCGCTCTCTCTCTCTCTCTCTCTCTCTCTCTCTCTCGCTCGCTCTCTCGCTCTCCCTCTCTTTCTGAATAACACTTCAAGTTCTTCTTCCAGTTGCCAGGCCTTTAATCGGTTACAAACGGCCACCTCGAGGGTCCCGGACAATCCAGTGCGTCTGTACTCAAACTGTTTGCTTTACTCCTTTTCATCCGCTTTGTTTGTTTAAGGGTGAGTTCAAGACCCAAAAACGACAACATTGAAACTACATGGCTTCTCTTCACTCCGTAGCAATTTACTATGAAGACTTTCCGATGAGAAGAGCTCGGCGACAGAGCGCTTAGCAGCATCAAAAAGCAAGAATAACACAACAAAACCTTGTTTTGAAGGTCGTGGCCTTCTATTTTTCCGCTCATATAATAATAATAATAATAATAATAATAATAAATATAGCCGCAAGCGGCAACGCCCGGCACTCGCCGCCCCGCCGCCCGCCCCCCGTCTGCTGCGATACCCACCCAACGCCCGCTCCGCCGCCCGACCCGTCTTTCCACAATTCAGAGCAATTGCTTCCATTAAGAATGAATGGTGCTTTTCTGCCATTAACAATGAATGGTGGTTGTTGGCCATTGCCACGCCCACAGGGATAAAAATACAGCATGGCTGTCATTGGCTTTTTTGCTCAGTATGGCCTGCTTGAATTTTCCAGCAAATTTGGTACGCCTGCGACAAACTAATTTTGGCTCCTCCCATTCAAAATTTATACAGGTGGCGCTATAGGTGCAATTTGAAAATTTCCTTCAACTTGTGATTTAGCATGCCGGGGCCTAAATTTCATGAAGAGACTTTGATCGCGTCCGATGTAGTGTGTGCGAATGGGAGCGATTTTAAGAGTTGTGATTTTGAAAAACGCGAACGCTAACTTTACGGCTGTGTTTCGCGAAAACCGAGACCGCATTAATATATCTCCCATGTGCGTTTTTTCGCCTACTTCTCTAGATGTATCTGGCCAATTTTCAGCTCATTCGGTCAAACTTCCTATGACTAGATAGATTTCTTGCGTGTGGTGTGAAAACGCAGAATTTCCAAAAGTTGGACTTTGAGCCAAGATGGCCGACTTCCTGTTGGTGTGGCGAGGTCGGCGCGATAGGCTTTTTTGCTTGCCCCGGCATGGTGTGTATGTGTACCGG
>MU204312.1:572864-586591 GCA_017309775.1 Paedocypris sp. Pulau Singkep
CTCTCTCTCTCTCTCTCTCTCTCTCTCTCTCTCTCACTCTCTCTCGCTCGCTCTCTCGCTCTCCCTCACTTTCTGAATAACACTTCAAGTTCTTCTTCCAGTTGCCAGGCCTTTAATCGGTTACAAACGGCCACCTCGAGGGTCCCGGACAATCCAGTGCGTCTGTACTCAAACTGTTTGCTTTACTCCTTTTCATCTGCTTTGTTTGTTTAAGGGTGAGTTCAAGACCCAAAAGCGACAACATTGAAACTACATGGCTTCTCTTCACTCCGTAGCAATTTACTATGAAGACTTTCCGATGAGAAGAGCTCGGCGACAGAGCGCTTAGCAGCATCAAAAAGCAAGAATAACACAACAAAACCTTGTTTTGAAGGTCGTGGCCTTCTATTTTTCCGCTCATATAATAATAATAATAATAATAATAATGAGTATTTGTAGGGCGCTTTTCACAGTTTTAACTGTCTCAAAGCGCACAAAAAAGAGAAAGAAAAAGAGAGAGAGAGAGAGAGAGAGAGAGATACTGTATTCAGGAGTCTGATGCTTCTCAGTCCGTCCTAACGTTTCAGAACTTGTTTGTTAAGGTTGTTTGTTTGGTCAGACACATAAACATTTATTTATTACTGGAAACATTATAGTTGAAATATTAATAAACAACATAATTCCCATGTAACGAAAATTACCTAACAAATTGAAACTCTCTATATTAACTTGTCTGTCGTATAAAAACTTTTTATATGTCAACTGCTTACTAATATTGCTCACTAATATATGTGATAAACATTCTAGTTATTATGATATATATCGTTGAACGGAAGAGTTGAGATTTGAAACGCGATTTCATGTTAATAATTCGTTTATTTATGTATTAGAAAAGAGTCTGGGAATCTCGCGAGATCAGTAGGGGTGCCACGAGATCTCGTCACACCCCTACTAAACATGTACTTACTTATATCAATCATTTTCATGTCCTAACAAAAGCGACACTCTTAGCTAAACACACATTCATAAAATCACAAACTTCCATGAATTTCACAATTTTCCAAAAACGACACAATGAAATGCTTCCTTTTCAAAGACTCGCATTCCAGCCGACAAAACCTCCATCCAATTCTCTGCCATTTTCCCTACAACTCCAATTCTGTGACGGTCCGTGACCCGACGAGGACACTAGGACCCAGGAGGCTACACGTGTGACTTCGCTGATGCGTAATGTGTTTTTATTCAGGATGGCGGTCTTCTAATAAACAACCCCACGGCGCTGGCCATTCACGAGAGCAAGTGTCTGTGGCCCAACACTCCGGTGCAGTGTGTGGTGTCTCTGGGCACGGGTCGCTACGAAAGCGGCGGGAAGAGCGGCGGCACCGGCACCTACACCAGCCTGAAGACCAAAATCACCAACGTCATCAGCAGCGCCACCGACACCGAAGGTCAGTGCTGTACAACCACTGATGGACACAAGGTCTAGTGCGGTGTTTAGTTTGTTTGTTGTTTAGTTTAGTTCATCCATGGTTTGATAACTTCTTGAACTGTAAAAGTAATCAAGGGACAAAATGCCTGTAGGACTGTATCGTTATGTTAAAATGTTGCTGTAAATAATTACATTGCAAACACACTAAAGAACTATATTTGCGCGCTACTAAGCTTGAACGTGTTCGTGAGACCACACGAGAGTGGAAAATACGATGACAAGTGTTGTAATGATGACTTCAGAAGCTTGTCATCACTGACTTTTATTGGAGATGCAGCAAAATAACATCATTTATGCACAAAACACGCGTCAAATATTCACCAATCAGCTTCATTCAGTCGCAAAAGCAGCTGCTTCTCAAAGCACTCTGAGCCGTTTCATTGGCTGATGCGCATGTGCGATGGACCACAAACAAACCAATAGGGTGTCGGAATGATTCGTGTTTATAAGACATAAGAGACTTTATTGTCGTTGTATTTCATACAACAAAATTTGTTTCTGCAGCAATAAAACCGCTAGTAAAAATTTGTGCTGTCAAAGTTAACAAGTTAAGGCACGTGATTAATTGCTTAATTGCTTAACGTGATTTAAGTGCTTAATTGCGTCAACTATTTTTAACGGCATTAATCACAGTTGCATTATTTTTTACTTTCGGTTTGGCAACGTGCAATGAATAGGACCAAGATAGCCTCACTTTCTCCAGGTGCGGCTCATTAAGATCAGCAGCTCACAGTCATTGAGTTCAGGTGTTGTCACTTTGCGTTTAATTTGGTCAGGGAAGTGCAATTAACTTGTTACAAAAAGTAATCGCTTGACAGCCCTTGTAAAAATGTTAAAAGATGTACAGGAAAAATAAATAGAATAAAATAAAAATAAAACGTATTTGTCTCAGCCAACCACAGTCAAGTTTACCGTAACCGGATGTCGCAATTTATCTGGATGTTTTTTTTACATCAATGACAACGTGAAAACAAAACTAAAAGTAACGCGGATATTTGTTTAAATGTAAGGAGACGTACAGATACAGTATTTTCATAAAATTGCATTGAGAAGAAGTGAGAAGTAGGCGAAAACATAAATTACTCAAGAAAAGAATAAATAAGCCAAAGTTCTACTTGACTAAGTAACGTAACTAAGTTGTCCGACAACGTGGTAAAAATTTGAAATCTAAGACGTACAGATATTTGCATAAAAATGCATAGAGAAGTGGGCGAAAGCACAATTTACTCAAGAAAAGTATTAGCCAAAGTTCTACTTAAGTAACGTAACGTAACTGAGTATATTTGCACCCGACACTGATGATGGGTCTCCACACCACAGAGGTTCACACCATGCTGGACGCTCTCCTTCCTCCCAACACCTACTTCCGCTTCAACCCGTTCATAAGCGAGGACGTCCCGCTGGACGAGAACAAGCAGGAGCGGCTGGACCTGCTGCTGGCCGAGGGCCAACGATACCTGGAGCGCAACGAGAACAAGCTGAAGAAAGTGGCCAGCGTTCTGACGCGGGAAAAGGGCGTGGTTCAGAAAGTAGCCGAGTGGGCACAGCTCAAGGCCGACATGTACGACGGTCTTCCCTTTCCCTCCAAAATGTAACCCGGACTTACGCGATACCGCCGTCGCGGACAGATGCCGCGCGTAACTGAGGGGGACGTTTAAGTTATCGCGGCGATAAACGACGATTACCTCGCGACTCGTCTCGCACTGATGTGTCGGGTCTAGAGCGATCATGTTTGTCCTCACTTCTAATTCAGGTCATGAATCGGGTTGATTTGATTAAGCGAATGGTTTTTAGCGTTAGATTAGCGCAAATGAAGACATTTCAAAGTTGATTTTTTTCTTGGAAAACTTGAATTCTTTGGAAATGCTGTAAATATCCGACTATTTCACATCCTGTCTTCACACGCTACCTGAAGATCGCTCGTACTGTAGCAGACTGAAGATCTAGCCGTCTGTTTCGGAGGATCCTAGTTTGTTTTTGTTTGTTTTTTACACCGTGTAATGCCGTTTCAGTTTTACACCGTGTCGAGCACTTTTTAATCTAGTATTTTGGATGAAAGATTGCATTTTTAACAGTGTGAGCTGTAGATGAAGCTGCTATGTTTCCGAATCCCGGTGGCGTTTTGTTTCTCGCACGCGAATGAAGATTTTGCAAAGAATGCTGGGACGTCGTTGATTTTTTTGCATTTATATTTTAGGCAAATTCTTGCGCTTGGCTCGAGCACTAATGAAGCCGTGACGTGTTCTCCATCCCGTAGTCCTACGTGCACTTGACGCCGATGATTCGTTCAGACTGACGTTATTTAAAAAAATGTCGTTAATTTGTCCGTCTGTGTGAAGATGCGACGACTAGGCTTTGAGTTTTATGGTTCGTCCTCGGGTCGTGGTGGAATTCTCTGAGAGGAAATAAAAAGTTTGAGTCGTCCGTCTCTGCGTATTTCTGTTCCTCTGAAGAGCGAGAAGATCTGGGATTGTGACCGCCGGGTCAGAGAGAAAGTTCTTCGCCCTTTCAAGCCCCGAATCTGAAGTGTGGAATGTGTCTTGTCCATGGAAAGAGTCTGTGAAGTGTCAAGTCCCGCAGATGAGTGTGAGAAGAGTCTGGATTCGCCGTGGAGTCAACATCTCACGGGCACTGGGACTCGCCGTCTGTGGGCCAGACGCTGGCATCGGCCTGTTTGGCTTTAATTGAAGCGTAAGTGAGGTTGGGTTTTTCTATTTGTTTCTTGTCATCTTCGAGATGTGCTTTTATTTACCCGCTTTTCGTGGAAATGAAGCCATTTTGGAAGATCAGAAAATGAATAAGGCTCTGTAGTTAAAGGTAGCTATTGGGAAAAAAAAACAAAACAAAACATGTACATATGCCATACAATTCCAGGCAGACATCAGTTAATCACACAATATATGTAAGAAGTCAGCCTATTAGATAGCAGAATTGAAAGCAGTTTTAACATCTAATTTTAGAATATTAACATACAACACCAAGCTTGTTGTAATGTTTACATAACGTTGTTGTCAATTTTCAAATGTTAGTTCACTTAAAATACTGTTTAAACCCAATTATAAGAGTTATATTTGATTCACTTTGATTTATGTTTTAGTGCTTATACATATATGGACATTATGTTTCGTTCACCACTAATAAGTCCTTCGTTTAAATAATTAAGGAAATTGTTTAAATAATTCAAGGAATTATTATTACCGTACTTACGCGAATATAAACACCCCCCTGATTTTTCAAGCACAAAATGGAAAAAAATAAAAAAACAAACAAACAAAAAAAAAATATATATATACATTTTTTATTAATATTTCTGATTCAATAACGTTAAAATGCCCTTAAAAATGCTTTTTTTTTTTATTTAACAAGCCTAACACGTGACTGGTATCATTTTGATATTGTTTTATATGAATAATAACAAAAAGTCGATTCTAGTGGTCAAAACTTTATTTCCCAAGATCCTTTGCACCAGTTCTACATGCGAGAGGCCCGTCGAGCTCTTTGGTTATCTGACTGTGTGAAGAGAATCGAAGCAAAGGATTATTTTCCCCTGTTTAGCAGACTGAGCGTTTTGATTGTGTCTGTTCCTTGGATTTTTTATTTCTTGCCCGAGTTCTTCATTTTTGACAGTTTTGACTCTCTCTGCGATTACATTGAACCTGTTTGTTAGCGCTAAGCTAAGCTAAACGTACATGGTTTGTAGTTTGTTTGTTTTTATATAAATTATTGTACTGTACTTAGTTTCGTCTTACTTCTTCCAGTGTTATTTTATGTCTGTTAAGTGTTGCGGCGTCACTGATGTTTCTTTTTTTCTGTTATTGAGGCAATTAAAGCTTATACTGTGCTGTACGCATAAGTACGCACCACTGCATAAAGGCGGCAATTTTTTTGCGGCAAAAAATTTGCGATTATACGCACCAAATTCAAAAAAATGTTTCGCGTAAATACGGTATATATATATATATGGTGATTTAAAACAATTGAGATGTACATATATTTTCAGACTAATTACATTTTTCTAAACCAAACAGAAACATTAACCGTCTTGCTTTGGTCAATTTGATTTTATTTCTGTAAACTGTTCTCTTCATTCTCGGCCATTTTTTCCTGCCCTTTTGTAGTGCGAGGAAACAGAAAATCTGACTGAAACCAATCAATCAACACATTAGACATCTTAAATACGCACATAAAGTTTTCAAATTGTATTGTAGTATTGATACTTAATGAAGATTGAGGAAGAAACGAGAATATTAGTCTAATTTGAAGTTATGAACATGTGAATATAGTGTTGATGAGAGGCTGGCTGTTGAAGGTGTGTTTTATAGAGGATGGCATTGAGTCGAGATCCCAAGACAATAATTTATGGCCAAAGTCGTTTCCATCCCATGTTAGGAAGTCGCACAGATAAACATTCCCAGTCTGCGTTCGCTCATAGGAGGCAATGGCACGAGAGCGCTGGCTTTCTGTGTACATTAAAGCGTCACGACACGGCCATATAAATGTCTTGTTAAATTTTGGAAATTCATATTGTCTCATATTTACTCTTTCCTATTCACTTCCGCTCACAACTCTTCATTTATGGAATAATTCACGTGAAAGACTGTAGTGTTTTTAAGTGAAGAGATTCATTCTTAACATTTGTGACAATTCAGTTCACAACAGTTGTGACAATTAAATCGTCGTAAAATGGGTATAATAATTATAAACAAAGGGAGCGATTAATAGTTATACAATGCATATTTGATAAAAAGATAATGCCTAAAATTGTTTATATAATTATTATGAGCGAGTGATATTGTCAATATGGCTTTTAGGGACCGTATTGAAATTGTGCCCATTTAACCCTTCGCACAAATGTTCTAAAATTTCGTCCAACACGGGAAAATTTCCTACATCACGCTATGCGCATGCGCGTTATAAATACACACACTTGCAATGACGATAATTATTCTTTTATTATCATTTAAGCGATTAAAAAAGCCCCTCTCGGGCTGAAATCATTACTGTCATGCAATATACATTTTGTGTACAATCGTTGAGAATGTTTGAACTTTCTTTAAACTCATTTCTTTATATTCTTCATTTTATTTTAGTAGGATTGTCAACACTGTTAAAATGTACATTCAAAGATTGACACTATCCGTCTTTACTTTCCGAGGTGGCCAGAACATAACGTAGTTGCTTCGAACCCGCGAACGAGGAGAGGCATAACTCTACATATTTCATAACCACTATTGAATACGGTAAAGGCACCAGAGTTTTAACAGCATGCGTTAATAAGATGCTCCGTGTTGAAAGTTTTACCTGCGCGTGTACGTTCGCCTCGAAGCCCCGCCCCCTCTGAAGCAGCCGCAGCTGCGCGTGCACGCACCGTTTGACAGCAGCGGGAGCGCGAGAAGAGCTGCGGTGCGCGCCGCCTCCACCTTCACATCGTCGCCGATTCACGTCGCCTCAGGACGTTCCGAAGGTTCTCCGTCGGGCCCGGTGAGTTTTCACAACCGCCTCGTTTCGCGTTTGCTCGCGCTTACCTTTCCCCGACGAGGACGCGCAGACGCCGCGGAGCATCCGGCCAGTCGCGCCTCTCCCATGGCAACCGATGGAGATGCGGATTTTCGCCGCGATATGGCGGACGCCACAACCGTTGCGGCTTTGTGAAAGCGTCGGGAGCGGGTCGGTCACGCTGAGTGGCGTTTTAAAGGCTGTTTATAGTGACCACAAGCATTTGAGGGTGTTTAACTCGCTGTGCGCCTGGTTCGCCAGCAGCACGACACGACCCTTTGTGATCCTTCATCCGTCGACAGCAGGTGTTCGGCCACAGTGTTTGTTTATGAGGTGATATAAGACACGGAATATCCCGGACGCGGATTCGTTCGGCTGGATGGCACCGGAGAACGGGAACACAAGGGCCCAAGTCTCGTCCTCCAATTACTTTAACTTTAAGAAAGCTGTTTTTATTGTATAACTCCTTAAGATTGACCATCAACATAGATGTTTTCATTTAATGTTGTTATTTTGTGGCATAAACTGTATACGTATATTTATAAATAGCTGCAAGTTTTAATATTTATATTGTTTGCATACATACAGTATATACGTAGATAGATTGATAGATTGATAGATAGATAGATAGATAGATAGATAGACAGGCAAGCAGGCAGACAGATAGATATACACACTGATATACATACTGTACATAAATAGCAGACAGTTGACAGACAGATACTGTACGTATACGGACAGACAGACAGACAGATAAATATGTGTGTAATGGAGTCTTTTTATTACCATTGTCTGTTATATTGAATGTGTAAATTCTGTAAAACGTAGTGTTTTTATATTAATTATATATACAAAGTGTAATTATATTAATTTCTGATGATTGTTTTGTACATGTCTGTACCCACATTCAAACAGGGAGGATTCAAAATGGTTTGGTGTGTGTGTGTGTGTGTGTGTGAGAGAGAGAGAGAGAGAGAGAGAGAGAGAGAGAGAGAGAGAGAGAGAGAAAGAAAGAAAGAAAGAAAGAGTGTGACTATATAATACCACTAGAATAATAGATTTTATTTATGATTCTGTGTGTCACCAAAGTGAGACACATCGGCTCCGTGTGGTTTAGAACTATGGAGTGGATTAAAATGTTTATTGGTCAGAAACTAGGATTTGGTGAGACTCACAGGCTTTAGATTAGATTAGATTCAATTTTATTGTCATTACACATGTACAGGTACAAGGCAACGAAATGGAATTCAGCATGTGGTTTAGTCAAAGTCATTGTCCATGTTAGTAGTTTGTTTCCCGGATGGTACATGTTTTAAGACTACTGTATGCATTGTTTTTTAGATATGTGGTTACAGTATAATGTCTCAAATAATCCTTCTATGTGTTAAATGCTTTTATAACTGAGGCTCTTTGAGATCCTGTGAAGTTATTGTGCTGGGGTGTAATGCTGCATGAGTTGTAATGTCTATAATACCACAAAAATGCCACATAAACCTAAAATGGATAAACCTAAAATGGGGTAAAAATTAATCAACAAGTCAAGTCACCTTGACAACAAGTCACCAATTCCAAGAAGACTTGAGAAAAAGTCGTATTAAAGAACTTAAGTATTTTACTGGTACTGAATTTTGGCTCAAAAATACCAAGACATGTGAAAAACAAGAAATTCTTTGTTTAGGAGGTTTTATTTTCTAATATATAAATATAGCTTAACACCTCAATAGCAGAACGAAATAAATTAAAAGAACACAACTCACAACCATTAAGTCAAACTCACAACCGCTAATTCACGTTCATGTGATTTAGCTCATAAAAAGCATCCAGTACTTCCAGCACCCTGCAGATGGTGATATTGTTTTTTTTTTTGCACAGTTGTTTTTTGCACAATCTATTTATTGTTGTTTTCCTCCTTTTTCATATACTGTTGTTTTTTAAGTGGTCCCTATTTTGTTTTTCTGTTGGCTGCTGATTGCAAAAAAATCTCCCCTAGTGGGATAAGTAAAGTCCTATCCTATCCTATCCTGTCCTATTGCCTTGTTGGTCCGAAGTACAAAGTAGCCAAAATACTTTCTGAAGTAATAAAATGTCTTTTCATGGTTTCGGAGTGTCACTTAGCTGATGGCAAAAGATCCAGAACTAGAAGTTGAGCTAGAAATTGTTGGGCTTCTTCCAGGTAAAATCAGAAACACATCTACTTGAAAGAGTTATGATCCTTTCCTTTGCGGGAGTCGAACATGGACTTTCCCTGAGTTGACTATAGCCTTGTATGTCTTGTAACAAATTCTCACTGCTGGACAAGAGTCTTGTGCCTCTTTGATCGGCTTGGAAAGATGTTGAGAAGTGCCACAGAGATGTTTGGAAAGTGAGGTGGTGGACTTTGTTGTTCTCTTGGGGGTTTGATTGAGAGGAACCACCTCCCTCATCTAAACACATGGGTTGTTTTGCTATTGAACCTCTGTGCAAGTCACGTCTTACCATAAACACACGTCATTGCACGGGAAGAAGGTCCATGATCTATCATCCAGTCTCGGAAACTGTTGTGATGGGGTGATCTGTCAACTGATTCCATGCCACCGAAGAAGGAAGCTGTATAGACCTGGCAGACCTAAACAAATTGTGGGGGTCTGCTGAGAACATCTGGCAGTATTGTCTGTGAGGGAGGTCTTCAACTCACACCTCTGGGTGAGCTTCATACAGATCTAATGAGAGTGGACTAGGTTGGACACCACTGGGATGTCTAGAGTAGTTGACAATCTTCCAGCAGGTTCTCTTTTCGAATTGGGGTTGATGTAATTACTTAAACGTACCGAAATACAAGTTTTTGGACTCGAGACTGTTGAGCGTGCAAGGTGCAATCCCTCATTGCTGACAGCTGCGAGTGGATCGGTGTGTGAGCGCACTTGTAACAATTTGCCCATTAGGAAATGCCAATTAGGCTCAAGACATTTAAGGACTCGCCATTCGCTTGTTTCATTGTATCGTCGAATCCCGCTCGTTTCTTTGTCTTCTGGTTCTGGTTAGTATTCCGGGTCTCGATCTCTGCCCGTGTTCTTGTTTTTGTTGTTGCCCCTCTGGATTTGATGCCGCCTGTGTGTTGACAATGCCTCGCGCCTGTCAGATTTGTCATTAAAACTCACCTTCTGAACTGCACTGGAGACTCGACTCGCTTCTCATGCTCCTCAGTCATTAAACCCTCAAGCTCAGCTGGCTATGCCCAATCACTACCTTTTGGAATACACCCCTGGACTCGGTTGCTCTGGAAACGCTACAATATAAACATTTTGCTTTGTGTGTGTTTTGTGAAAATGCAAAAGAAACCTTGGCTTAAGCATCAAATCTGAAAACACAGAGGGCCATAGCAAACACAATGGCCAGTGCGGGAGTCGAACTCGCAACCTAGGAATTATTTGCTCCATCCATTGGGCTAACCAGCCTCTTTTCTCAAACCTGTAGATGAAATTGTAGCTCTTGTCGAGACCAAAACTGACATCTCTTTACGCGGAAAGTTCTCCTTAATGCGAAGAAGACAAAAGGGAGACATCCTAGGAATACTTTGACAATACTTTACAAGGAAATAAACACTCCTCAACCCTTCTGACATGTCTTCGGCAAAGGAAGCAGATGCCGAAGACTTAATGGGTTGATGTTTCTATCTCTCCCTGCCAAACCCCCAGAATTTCCCCAGCAATTTTACCTCAGTGTAAAAGCTGTGGTTGTGGAGGAACTACCAGTGCCTTTCAGCAAATGGGACTGGCAGTTTAAAGGAGAAGAGAATTAGGTCTGTAGTGGAACCACAGATAAAGGAATAGTGCCGTAGTTCCTTAGTTCCCATCGTGGAACATTTAACAAGCGTTGTATTTGTTCTTGTTAAGCAAGTTGAAGTGAAGCATCTCAGTGTTAGATTCTTACTCGGAAAATGTGGTTGGTACAGGATGTAGGAGACAGGTACTTGTTGACGAAGGGATTTAAGGTTGGAGATTGACCAACAGATTTTGGCATTGGCTGAATTATTGTGGTCAAGTATCGGTCCTTTGTGGTGAAGAAGAAAAGGAATGGAGGACCCAGCTGAGTTGGAATATCTCCTGGATGTGTGATTCAGGAAAGTGCTTGGATGGTTAGGGAGATTGAAGTCTGGGCATCACTTCCCAGACTAGAAGCCGTAGAGCAGACCTGGGCAAACTGCGGCCCGTTAAAAGTTTTAATCCGACCCGCCGAGCTTGTAAAATTTAAATGAGTCGGATATTTTTTTTTCCAAATGGTTAAAATGGCAGAACAGCACGCGCAGATCTTTAACTGAGAAGTCAGACGAATGTCACAATCGTGCTTCTATATAATTGCCTTTTTTTAGCTCAATGGTTATTTTATTTTAAAACTTTGCTGTCGCGTTCATTTCTGCACATTTTCATTCAGTTTCGCACTTTCAGCTTGATCCGCCCCCGCTTCAGTTCAGTCCAGCAATCGCTCAAACGGGTTGATTTGTGCGCAAACAATAATCTAAAGAGTCTTCACACTATACTCGCAGTACAGTGTTTCTGTTTTTATTCTTCTCTCCGCAATCAGAAAGCCTGAAAATATCGTCCAATGTCCGCGCCTCCGGTTCGTGCACCGGTGAATTTGTGTATTTTTATGAATGGGGTTTGTGAGTCGAGGTACCACTGTAATTCCTCCATTACCGAACATGTGTATTTTTAACACCCAATGTGGCACCTCTGCTCTTACCAGCCTCACCAACGTTCGTTTGAAAATAATTCTGCTCTTTAACACAAACTTGTAAAAAAAATGGAAAGTGATGAACAAATGATAATATACGTAAAACAGCAGATTGTAAAAGAAAAATCACATAAACTAAATAAGAAAGACAGATAAAATTGTCACAATTCAATTTGCATCAAAGGCAAATCGACAACAGCTGGATTTTAAGTAGCGATTTAAAAGCAAGTAAAGATGATGTACTAATGCAGCATCATCCTACAGCTCGTTCTATCGTTTTGGAGCTCAAACCATCAAGAAACACAATTAAAATTATGCAGAATTGTGTTCAGTGTTTTGGTCCGGTCCTCCGCAAGATATTTAGTTTCTCATGTGGCTTCTACCTTAGAGGATAAATGGATGGATGGGGAATATAAAATAAAGAAATGTGAAGTATTCTAATTAAATATTTGAAAACACTTTTTTGTTGTATTACTTATAGTTATAAAAGACGACAATGGTAAAGAACTCAAGGATACCAACAATGTAGACAGGGATGGACATGCACAGATTTAAAAAACATTTTTAAAAGTTTTTAAAAATAAATTTCAATTGTTTAAGGATTTACTGTACAACCCTTTTTGTTGTCCTTTATAACGCATCACTTATTAAACTAAATGAATCACCCAAAGACTAACGGCAATCTAAAAATGTAACGCTTTCCTAGATGTGCCACACACACACACACACACACACACACACACACACACACACACAGTTTTGAAGCGCTGTCATGGTTTCGCTCGTGACATGTCGGTCTGTCGACACGGTTGAAGGACGATTAACCAAACAGAAAATATGGCACATTTGCATTCATGTCTCTGGAAGTGACATATTGGTGTGCTAAGTTCGCTTGACTGACACTAATGTGTGTGTGTGTGTGTGTGTGTGTGTGTGTGAGAGTGTGTGTAAGCACTAAAAAGACACATAGTTGTGAATTATTCCCATTTTCCCTCTTCATCCCGGGATAGTGATGGATCAGTCGTGTTTTTCCTGTTCGTGACTGGGATTTGCATGTCTGCCGCTGACGGGATAGAGACGTTTGCATGACCCGACTATTCAAACTCACTGACTGAAATGTATTTAAACACACGTCTCTTCATTAAACCACTCTTTTGTTCCTTAGTTTGCTTGCTCTCTTGTCTTCCTTTCTACGTCTATTATTTGACATTTCCAGCTCGTCTATTGGTCCGTTCGTCTGGTCGAAAATCATTTCGATCAAAACAGTCCTTCTCTTTCTATTTATTATTTGTCGTTTTTGAACTTTATGCATCCTTTTTCACATCCATCCATCCATCCTAATAGTTTTCCTGGGTATCTTAACGTCCATATATTTATTTGCTATCTACAGTATGACTCTTACTATTCATCTAACTACTGACCAATCTTTGTGCAGGAACCTACTTCTCTTTCTTATCCACTTCTTCGTTCTCATTCATTCCAGCAGTCTTTCTTGGCTTCCACTCGTCCAATTTGTGCGTTTTAGACGATTTCCATGCAGCAGTTCCCCTATTTTAAAAGGCTTCTCTCTGAAGATTGTTTGCGTTCTGATGGTGTACGATTAGCAGAGATTAAGGTCAAACCTCTCCGGAGATCGGCCACGTGTTTACCGCATCCACCAAGCGGTGCGTCGTGCTGTTCTGTGGACGCGAGATCGATGAGACCAGATAAAAGCACACATTATTAAAGAAATATGAACATCACTCTGAATGGATTGAGCTCCGCAGGTTCATATAGTGTTGTATTGTATATCACTTTTGATCTTTTTAGGGCTGCAGCTATCGAATATTTCAGTAATCGAGTAATCTATCGATGAATTTGTTCGATTAATCGAGTAATCGGATAAAATACAATGAAATGGTATTTCTACATGACTGCTAAATAAATTAACAATGTATTGTTTGCAATAACATTTATTCTGAATTGCACATCCATCAACAAAACTGCACTTCAATTTCACATTTGCATTGATGGCATCAGTGGAAATGATAAATAAAAAACAGAAATAATAAAT
>MU204312.1:621131-646131 GCA_017309775.1 Paedocypris sp. Pulau Singkep
TTGTCTGTCTAAATTCACTTTGACAATGAATTGCAGGCTGGATCATTCCCACTAATCTTCACGGCTTTAGTATAAAAGTTGTGGGTTTATTTCACAGTAATGGCGTTTGTTTCTTCAGAGCCTTCAGATCTGCGATTTGCATGAAGCTCCAGCCGAATCTTTTACCTTGACCTTTGACCTTTGACCTTTTTCCTTTTCTTTTACTAACCGAGACTCTCACCCTCTGCTCTATGTCTCCTGACTCACATGGACAAATAAAGCCAAAGTTCTGGAGGGATGTAAGTCTGGGAAATCAGATTTGAGGTTGAAGTGGTTCTATTCTGCAGACTAACACACTTAATACACGGAGTCTGAGTGATGCTCACGAAACCATTGTCCTTTTTTAAAAAAAATTCTAAAATTGTGCTAGTATGGTGTCACGTTCGTATGGTTTGCTAACAATTTGGAAGTCAATTATTATTATTATTTTTTTTTTTTACTTTTTTTTGTTATTTCAATAAGAGACAAATCTAAACATTTCAGTTCATTTGTGTGCTTGACATGATAATTTCATGTCAAGTTGGCCTAAAGGAACATATAATGGTATCTGCAAAAATGTATCGTAATCAGATATTTTTAGTCATTAGAATAGTCAGTATAATTGTACAGTAGCTTGATTGGTGTATTTTTTGTGTAATAAAATTTTTAGCTGATCGATTAGTGTTTGTGCCATTAATAATGTAAGAAATATTGCATGGATTACAGAAATGAGAGTTTCAGTAGTAAATTACTCTTCCTATTTTTTTCTAATTGTGTAGGTAAAGTTGTATCAAAAATACATAAAAAAAAAAAAAGGTTGAAAAGTCAGAATTGCAAGTTATAAAATCAGATTTCTTAGTTTATAACTTGCTTTTCTGAGATATAAGATAAGACTTTATCACTTCTTTCTTTATAACTCTCAATTCTGACTTAGTAACTCGGAATTCTAAGAAATAAAACATTGCAATACTCAAATGGTTTTGTTTAGTGGCAGTAACCACTTCTCAACAATTCCATACAAATGTACTCAACACAAATATTCAAATATATCATAAAAATACAATTTATTGTAAAACAAATGTTAAAAAAAAAGCTTTGACAAGGCCAAAGTTATTTGCACCTTACACAAATAATCCACTAGCTAATGCGGAACATGTCTATTTAGACGTTAATTCAGATGATTGATTCATTTCATCATTGCATTCATCATAATTGTAGATGGTGTAGTCAGTCTATTTGTAGCTTAATTGGTATATATTTTTAGTGTTATCAAATATTTGTAGCAGATCAATTAGTGTTTGTGCAATTAACAATGTAAGACATTTTGCATGGATTACAGTAATGAGAGATTCAGTAGTAAATTACACTTTCTATTTTATCCAATTGTGTAGGTAAAGATTTATATTAAAAAAAATGGTTGAAATGATCAGTGTACAGTAATTCCCGTGAGCTCAAGGGAAAACAAAGACTCCATTTCACCACGAGGATTGTGGGAAACGGAGTCTTTGGTTCCGTTTGCACCTGGCGATCGGTGTTTTAGCGGTTTCGTGAGAATCACAGATTTCAGTCATGTGACTTTAGGTTGAGCTTAAATTCTTGAAAGCCCGACTTTCTCTTTGCCGTGTGTTGCATGATGCATGCATTGGGTTTGGTTGGGTTTTTTTTTTTGCTTGCTTGCTGGTTTGTGCGTGTCAGATTGTTTTATCTTTTTCTAATTTATATTTTATTGGTTGCAGTTTTTTTTCTACTGATCTGTGATGCTTTGCTCCGTGTGGAATTAGACTGTTAGGTTTAACACAGGATTCTGTTCTTCAGTGCCTCAGCCTCCCACAATAACTCACCAGTCCCCGAAAGACTACATCATCGACCCTCGCGAGAACATCGTCATCCACTGCGAGGCCAAGGGAAAGCCTCAACCCAGGTGCGTGTTTCTTAGCCACTGTGATGACAGGACAAATGGACTACTCAAGTATTTTCGGCTACTTTGTACTGAGTATCGAAAATTGAAGCCACTCTACTTGACTACTTTCTTGATTGCGTATCTGTACTCTTGGACACTTACGTTGTGATTGTGCGCGTCACGTCTACATTGTTTCCCTACCGCGGTTAATTTCCCGGGCAGACGAGGTGATATCGCCATCTGCAGGATGCTGAAGCTACTGGGTTCTGTTTATCAGCTAAATCACATGAACGTGAATTAGTGGTTGCACTTTTTTGCACGTTTGTGTTTTGAAACTCCATTTTTAAATTGGGAAATAAAACGGCAAATTTCGAGCCGAAGTTTAATGCAAATAACATTCTTTTTTTTTATTGGATACTTTACGACTTTTACTCATCTTCTTTGAATTGGTGACTTTTAACTTGTAATGGAGCAGTTTGTATAGTAAGGTATCTGTACTTTTACTCAAGTATGGTTTAGAGCAGGGGTGTCAAACTCATTTGGCATAGCGGGCCACATACGACCTAAGGAGACGTCAGGCGGGCCGGACCATTAAAATTATACCATACTCTGCACTAAATATCAAAAATATCATGTATTTTCTTTGTTTTGGTGTAAAGAAGCACAAGAACATTAGGAACATATTGAATTTTAATGAACTATGCTTTCACAAAACATTCCAAGAATTTCCTCATAATTCCTTACAAGTGTGCAATTTACCTTTTATCATTCACATTTAGGCATTGCAACTGATCCCACTGATTGTACAAAGGCACACAACTTAAATTGGTAATGAAAAATATAGTATTGCACTTGAAGCTTTTAAAGAACTGAATTTTAAACCACTTATATAAAATATAAATTAAATTCCTGCATACACCTTACAAACTAAGGAGAGTGATATTAAATGTGCAATGAAGAAAGTCACATTTGTAAACTTCATACATGAAACATGCAATATTTATCTATTTAAAAAAAAAACATTACACTATTTATCTATCTTTCACCGTTTGGAACGTTTTGATTAATGAGGTTGTAGCGGATAACACCTGTTTTCCGTTCTTAACAAGATCATCAGCGTTCTACAATCAATGAATTGCAGCAAAAAAAAATTTTTATTTATTTATTTTTATTTTTTTCTATTTTTTTCCAAACAATTCGACGGGCCTGATCGAACCCACTTGGGCCGTATGTTTGACACCCCTGGTTTATAGGTACTCTTAGGTAACAACAACTAACGTTTATTACTTTAGCTTCACATGGACGCGTAACGGCACCCACTTTGATGTGGATAAGGATGCGAAGGTCACCATGAAGCCGAGCTCGGGCACGCTGGTCATCGACATCAGCGGAGAGAAGGCCGAGGCTTACGAGGGCGTCTACCAGTGCACCGCACGCAACCAGCACGGATCCGCCATGTCCAACAACATAGTCATTCGACAATCAAGTAAGAACCACGGATAACGTTGAATTGAATTGAATTGAAAAATCCTTTATTAGTCCCACAGCGGGGAAATTTCACGTCACAACAGCAACAACAAATCCAAACAAATAAATAAACAAACATCACCATAACGTACTGTGTATATTAGCGGTGGGCTGTTAACATTATAAAAAAACATTTTCTTCTCATTGTTTATTTGCCTAGTGCTTATGTTTCATATTGAGAGGGGAAAGACACTTCTGAGTTATAAAGTCAGAATTGCAAGTTATAAAATCAGATTTCTTACTTTATAACTTGCTTTTCTGAGATATAAGGTCGGACTTTATCACTTGTGATTCTTCCTTTATAACTCTTAATTCTGATTTAGTAGCTCGAAATTCTGAGAAAAATATCACAATACTTAATTTATTTTGTTTAGTGGCAGGAACCGCTTCTCAACAAAAAATTGAAAAATTGAAAAAAATACAATTCATTGTTAAACAAATAAAAAAAAACCTCGACAAGGCCAAAGTTATTTGCATCTTATTAAATGTCGAGTTATTTCCGCATCAAATGCCTTTTAAACGCAAACAATTCAGTAGCTAATGCGGAAAATGTCTATTTAGACATTAATTTACTGTAGATGTTTAGATTAATTTCATTGTTGTATTTTTCCGAATTGTAGGTAGCGCTGACAATGTCTATATAATATAATATTTAAATAAACTATGTACATGAAGAGAGTCTCTTCTATTATTCTGGAATGATCCGACGTAATTTTTGTGGAGGAACTTTTAATTTCACTACATTTCAGCAGGCCAGCAGGTCAAGTTAAACATTTTAGCTTGAATTATATTTCATACTCTCGAGTGTTGCAATATGCTTAATAAATATTTGCATAATTGTGAAACATTTTGTTTCATTTATTCTTTGAAACTTTATTATTAATTTATGCAATTGCAATGCCTTAGTTGTAGTTTTTTTTCCTTTGGGCTTCTATGTAATAGTCTGTCATTACCGTGCGCAGAATGCAGTAAAAGACATGTTTCACAACCTCTTTTTTCTTTCTCTCCGTCGTCGGTCCTACTAAGTATAATTTTGCCGCAAATGAGCGAACAATGGTCATTTTAACTAATACCATTTGTTCCGCATAAACAAGTTCAGATTACCTATGGTCCTAAAACGCGGGTCATTATCATGTCATTGTCAAACAAAACAAAGACAACAATACGACATTTTACAATGTTAAAATAATCAGTTTACGTAACAGGCTGTAGTGAGCAAACATTTTAATCCCCCAGAGCTTTTTTTTTCCCCTCGTATTTTTTAAAATGCTGTGCGCGCGTCACGTAAACAGATATTACATTACCGCAGTGTAAACGCAGCCGAGCAGAACAGCCAGGCTCGTTTCTAATCTTGTTTTAAAGGCCCGAGAATACGCTCACGAAGGCCACTCCATTACATTTCACACATTAAATGGTTTCTGTGTGTGTTGCTCACAGATTTGATTGACGTCTGGCTCACTCCATTACAGTAGACTGATTTGGCCTTTGATCCACGTGTGTCACTTCCTGTGCGCCATCATGGATTTGAGATGGTTTTTCAGGGTCGCCCTTGTGGTCAAAGGAGAAGAACGAACCAATCACGGTGCAGAAGGGCATGTCCCTTGTTCTCCAGTGCAGACCACCGGCCGGCCTGCCACCCCCCATCATCTTCTGGATGGACAACAGTAGGAACTTTCCATCAAATTGAAAATTTTTCAGATGGTTTTTGTGAAGTGGAAAACATTCTTGCTTTCGGACAGATTTCCAGAGGCTTCCGCAGAACAGCCGCGTGTCTCAGGCTCTAAACGGAGATCTGTTCTTCTCCAACGTTCTAATGGACGACACCCGGACGGACTACATCTGCTACGCTCGCTTTCCTCACACCCAGACCATCCAGCAGAAGCAGCCCATCACCGTCACCGTGCTAGACAGTAGGTTTTTGTGGCAAATGGGATAAATAATATAATATAAACTCAACTTACGAATGTCTCTACTAACGAACGTTTCAGGTTACGAGGCGCGTCTAAATATTGTCTCATTATGAAATTGTTTCAGGTTACAAAAGTCAAAATATTGCAGCGACAAGATTAAGCAATTTATTTCAAGTAGGGATGTAATACATTTGTTTTGCCGCTAGCATGCTGGGATATGAGTTTCCAAGCGTTTAAAAGACAAAAGTTTAACCTCGCATGTAGGATTCCGTCAAACATATTGTGAATATTACGCACACACACACACACAGTTTGCGTATTTGTGAGCAATAAAAACGTCAAATACAGTGGTGCCTCGACAAATGTCTCTACTAACGAACGTTTCAGATTTCAAGGCGCGTCTAAATATCGCCTCTCGTTACAAAATTGTTTCAGGATACAAAAAAATGTCCGGGATACAAAAGTCCAAATATTGCAGCGACAAGATTAAGCAAGTATTTTGTTTACCGCTAGCACGGTGGAATGTGAGTTTCCAAGCGTTTATAAAACCAATGTTTAACCTTCACGCACGTCAATAAGAAAAGACGCCCGATCTGCTCTGCCATTGGCTGTGTCCAGCAAACTCTCGGCAATCCGATTGGCTAAGTGGATCTTTACGTATTCAGACTGCAGACAACTTTCTCGCTTAGCCTACAACAGCGCATTAAGTGTTTTTTTTGAGTTCATTAGTTTTAAATGAGATTTATTTATGCGCATACTGTTACGCGCCGGTGTAACAAATGGTGCAACAAATGGATATTAATCAAGCAATTGCCATAACACGCGATCGCAACATAACAGTAACGTGTATTCGTGTATACTGCGGGCATAGTAACATTTAACATTTTTATTATTGTTTATTGTTATTACTAATACTTTAGCATATCAAAAAAAACTAATTGATTTCGTAAGTAGAGGTAACACTGTATGTTAAAACACACACACTAACACATTCTGTATCATAATTCTACAGTCATAGAATCGGTATTTCAAGAACTAGAATAGAATTCAAGTGTATTAAGCATTGTTTTATTGATACCACAGGGATTGATGAATATAAAAACGAAGGTGAAATGATGATCTCAGAACTTGCGATCTTTTTGATCGACGTAATCCCACTTTCAAAGCGAAATCTTTTGATACAGTAATGTGGTTTGATTGATCTGCTTCTTTGAGTGTTTCGAGGAGTCTGGAGGCGTTTCTCCGGCAGACGGTGTGATTTCCAGCACTGCATGCTCACTGTGTTCTGTTGTATTTCAGTTGAAGCTATGAATGACACTGTGTTGGCAGCTTTTTTGAATGGCTCAGATTTTTGGGGTGGTGAGTTATAATCAGAATGTCTCCAAGTGAACCCGTCTCCCCATCTTTGTCTGCCTAACCAGATCACCATCCTTCCCCTGTTTACCTCTTTAACCTTCTAGAATTCTCCTAGAGCCCTGATTCTGACCTATTAATCCCCGATTCATGTACTGGCTTCAACTCTTTTAATAATTAGCGTAATATACCCACTTATCTATAACCATATACTATTTAAATTCCAGTCCTTTGTTCTTTTAAGCAACTGTTTGTGGCATAAAAGGACGAGAGTTTGACAATTGTTCAATTTTGAAAAGTTGATAATCTTCTAAAATTGAACAGATACAATTTTGTCCTTTTGATGTTTTTTTTTTCTCTTTTGTAAACTTTGCATAACGTGTTAAACTCCTTTAAACCCTTGTTTTTCACTTAATGCCTCACATTAGTGGTTTGCATGTTTACGATGACACCATTCTGGGGCAAATCTGAATCTTTCGGATGGTGTTATTAATTTAGATCAGTTCCATTGTCTGAAAGCACAAATGGAAGGCAAAAAACCTGATCATGGAACATAAGGGTCACTTGATTGACATTGAGGACTCGAGGAATCAGATGGACACTGGGATTATGATTAAATCTGATCTGGGATTTTTATTTTCTTTTAATGACTAAAGTTAGTCTTGACTTACAGATGTAGGGTAAAAATATAAAATTAAGGGTATTCCTGGACCAACTTTGGTCCCAGTGTAGTAAATTATGCAAATTATGTGTGTCACGACAGATGTGTGTCCTGAATGATGTGTGTCATGACTGATGTGTGTCGTGACTGAAGTGTGTCCTGAATGATGTGTGTCATGACAGATGTGTGTCGTGAATGATGTGTGTCATGACTGAAGTGTGTAGTGAATTATGTGTGTCATGACTGAAGTGTGTCATGACTGATGTGTGTCCTGAATGATGTGTGTCCTGAATGATGTGTGTCATGACTGATGTGTGTCCTGAATGATGTGTGTCATGACAGATGTGTTTCGTGAAGGATGTGTGTCAATGTGTGTCGTGAATGATGTGTCATGACTGAAGTGTGTCGTGAATGATGTGTGTCATGACTGAAGTGTGTCCTGAATGATGTGTGTCATGACTGATGTGTGTCCTGAATGATGTGTGTCATGACAGATGTGTTTCGTGAAGGATGTGTGTCAATGTGTGTCGTGAATGATGTGTCATGACTGAAGTGTGTCCTGAATGATGTGTGTCATGACTGATGTGTGTCGTGACTGAAGTGTGTAGTGAATTATGTGTGTCATGACTGAAGTGTGTTGTGAATGATGTGTGTCATGAATGAGGTGTGTCCTGAATGATGTGTGTCGTGACTGATGTGTGTCCTGAATGATGTGTGTCATGACTGATGTGTGTCGTGACTGATGTGTGTCCTGAATGATGTGTGTCATGACTGATGTGTGTCGTGACTGAAGTGTGTAGTGAATTATGTGTGTCATGACTGAAGTGTGTTGTGAATGATGTGTGTCATGAATGAGGTGTGTCACGGATGATGTGTGTCGTGACTGGTGTGTGTCATGAATGATGTGTGTCATGAATGATGTGTTGTCGTGACTGGTGTGTGTCATGAATGATGTGTGTCGTGACTGGTGTGTGTCATGAATGATGTGTGTCATGACTGAAGTGTGTCGTGAATGATGTGTGTTTTGACTGAAGAGTGTGTTGTGAATGATGTGTGTCGTGAATGATGTGTGTCATAAAAGTGACAAAAACGTTGCGTAAAAAGTGCGTCTTTGAGAGAATCCTGCCCCTAAAATTGTGCAAAATTTCTGAACAGTAATTATTAATTTGACAGAATAAAACCAAGAGATGGAAAGTAAAATCCTCCACAGAAAAGCCACATTCTCACCAGGAGCATGGCGTGTCTAACTGTGACCCTTCCGTGCTGTAGACAGTCCGTCAGGACGGAGAGCGCCATCGTTCATGCTTCCATCTGGAACCCAGAGCAGCGCCATGGTCCTGAGAGGAGACACGCTGGAGCTGCAGTGCATCGCTGATGGCCTGTAGGCAACAGTCAAATCATTTCAACACTTCTACACAATAACACACTGATTCTACATTCCAGCCCAACACCGGACATCTCGTGGACCAAGGTGAACGGGAATCTTCCGGAAGGCCGCGTCTCCTTCCACAGCTTCCAGAAGACTCTGAAAATAAGCGACGTGACCGAGACAGACGAGGGGGAATACCGATGTTCGGCCAGCAACGAGCTGGGAAGCAGCCACCACACCATCAGCGTGATGGTCAAAGGTCTCTCACAGTGATGCTTTTCATCTGTCACATCCTCCCAGTCCCGTTTGGTCACGTCATTGACACGGTCCCGAACCCACGGTGCACTTGAACTGCTCTGAAAGGCGGCCATTGTTGTGGCACTGGTGCTTTGAAGCCCACCATCATATGCTGCTCTCCCATTCGACGATTCCGATAAACACGACACATGGATGAAAGAAACACACATGTTCCATTTTAACGCCTTTGTTTTGCCTCTCAACAGCGGCTCCGTTTTGGATCAGCGCCCCTCAGAATCTCATCCTGGCCCCCAAAGAGACAGGGATGCTGTCCTGCAGGGCCGACGGCAGCCCGAGACCCCGAGTCACATGGTCTGTCAACGGCGTCCCTATAGAGAGTATGTGACCCGCACTAAATATTCACTCTTGCTTGAAAATGCCTCTCAATGTCCGTTTGGAGTTTAATTCGCTGTGATTTGGTCTTGCAAGTTTTTTATTTTTTTTATGAAAGCTGAATGAATGAGCAAAATACCACAGTTTTACCACAGTAAATCACTCTTGTTAGGTGTAAATGTATCAGTGTTCATTTTGTTGACGAAATATTTTCGTCATCGTCTTCGTCAATGACAATTTTTCCCTGACAAATACGAAACAAGAACTATATAAAAACCCCCGTTTAGGGACGAAAACTATAACTGCCGTATTTACTCGACTATAAGTCGAGGATTTTTCCTTAAAATTTCGGGCTGAAAGTGGGGGGCTGGACTTATACGCGCGGTCTACTGAAATAAAAAATATTTTACTCAGAACAGTGCGCAGATATTTCACCCTTTCACACAAAAATAAACAGCAGAGACACAAGCGTGGTAATTAAATTAACATTTATGACGTGAACTAAAAAAATCTCTCATTAATCGGCACAAGCCGGACAAATGAGTATCACTCCGCTGGTCGCTCGTCTCGTGCTGGCTGCTCCGCTCACACACACACACACACACACACACACACACACACACTTTGGTCTCAGCTCTCATATAAGAGCAGCTCTTCTGACTCTAGTCTCTATTTGGCGTGAGGCTTCACAAATAAACGAGTCACACGATGGATTTCGAACGTAGTATTTATTCCCAAACCAAGAGTTAGCATTAGCCGTTGCGTCTTTCCCCTTAAAGGGCCAGAGCACATTTCCCACAATTCTTTAACTTATAATGCAGCCATACCAATCACAATTTAAACCTTAAACATAAATTAACAAGATCTTAAATAGATTAACACCAACATAAACAAACAGTGTTACTTGATTTTTAGGTTTCCTTTACCACCAAGGATGTCTGAATAGTTTTATTATTTCTATTGGATTAAAGAGCATCTGAACAGGTGTTCCATCATTTTTTCTCAGCGTCGCTTTTTTCGATTTTTCGATCGTCGATTTCTATTTTTGCAGTTTTCTCTAATTTCTTTCCCCGACTTATAAGCGGGTCTAAACAGAATACCACAATCTCACAGCTGAAGTGGGTGGATCGACTTATAAGCGAGTAAATACGGTACATTTATTGACACTTTCGTCAACGAAACAAAAATGCCTTTCGTGACGATGCCCAATCATGATCCGAGCTTGTGGATTGCAGGAAAAGCACGGCGAGGTAGTGATAGAGGCGAGCGCCTTCAATAACGTCTTCTCCGGCTGGAAACATGTGGAAATGTTAGGCGTCTACTCACCTGTGAAGATGTTCTTTTCACACAGATTCACCAGTGGATCCCAGTCGGAAAATTGAAGAGGCCGTCATCATCCTCAGCGACGTGCGCACAGGGTCCAGCGCCGTTTACCAGTGCAACGCCTCCAACGAGTACGGCTACTTGCTGGCCAACGCCTTTGTCAGCGTCTTGGGTACGATTTCTGATGGGTTTTTTTTCCTGTGCAATAAAAAGTACTGAAAATGTATTTATTGAATTGAAATTGAATTGAAAAATCCTTTATTAGTCCCACAGCGGGGAAATTTCACGTCACAACAGCAACAACAAATCCAAACAAATAAATAAACAAACATCAACATAACGCACGGCACACATCATAATAAAGATTATAAAAGTATATAGAATTTAGAATATAGATTTGTATCATTTCACACTCTTTAAAAACTCTTGAAAAATGTAATTAATGTAGAAAATGAGAAATATATGATCACAGAAATATATGATCACAACCCTGATTGAATATAAGGACCATTCAAATTGGTTAAAAGGTTAAATATCTTTATGAACTAATAATGTTGAATAATGTTACACATTATCAAAGTATCGTACCCCAATTTCAATATTTTGGCACTAACTAACTAGTTTTAGTTTGAAGAACATGCTGCTCTGGTCCTTGCGTTTTCTTTCCTCTTCATTTGATGGTGTTTTATTTTAATAATTCCTGTTATGAATTTGCATGCCTCGTTTCACCTCATTTTATCTGTTCCTCTTCATGTTGTTTCTTGTTTTCTTCGTTAAGTGCTCTCGTATTCAACTGGTCTCATATTCTCTGTCTTATGCTGATTTGTTGTCATTTGTACTGTATTGTGCTCAGTGTTTTTTTTTTAAGTCGTGTTAAATTCTTGCACTTTTAGTTTGAGTTTAGTGTTTGGCATTGCCCATCATTGCTCTTTTTGGATTTTGTTACTATTTTAAATAGTATTTAGTATAAATATAAATATATAGTATCATGTATTTATGTCTCTAGTTTTGACTAAATGGAACTTTAAATCAGTGGTGTAAAGTACATGAGAAAATGGACATTGTTTCTTTACTTAAGTATTTTTAGCTACTTGTACTGAGTATCCAAAACTAGAGCAACATTTACTCTCTACTTGACTACATGTTTGATTGAGTATCTGTACTCTTTACTCCACTACATTTGCACAGACACTTACGGTTACTTGTCACTTTGTACTTGTGCTCTACAAGTCGCCTCTATTTGTACTCTTTTTGTTCATTTCTCGAGCAGACGAGGCGATGTCGCCATCTGCAGGCTGCTTGTGTTACTTGTATGCTTGAGTATTGTAACTTGTAATGAAGTAGTTTTTGCAGTAAGGTATTCGTTCTCCTACTCAAGAATGGTTTTCTGGCACTCTTTACACCTCTGCTTTAAATTAAAATCAGCATTTACTCTGAGTTGAACTAAGACTCAGACTGAATGAATGACTAGATATTGCTCCATTAATAATAATAATAATATAAATAATATATTTTTCCCAACCTTGTTCCATTTATACTAAGCCACACATTTTTTCCATACTATTAGGCGCAGATTTATGGGTTATAAAATGTTTTTGAGCATTTTAGCTGTGCCTCACAGTCCAAAAAACGAAGCTATTTAATTTTTCGCCCTTTGCCTTCCAGCGGAACCCCCGAGAGTCCTGACGCCTCCAAACTTTGTGTACTCCGTCATCACCAACAGCAGAGCGCTGCTGGACTGCGCCTCCTTCGGCTCGCCCCTGCCCAAGATCACCTGGTGAGCGGCAGAGAAACCCATTTCCAGAAACAGAAAGCTGGCGGAGACTTTCAATGTCAGCGGCCGCTGTCCTCCGCAGGTTCAAAAGCAGCCGGAGCATCTTAGACGGCGACTCGTACATCATTCACAAGAACGGCACGCTGGAGGTCAGCGTGGCCCAGCAGCCCGACGGCGGCAAATACACCTGCATCGCCTCCAACGACCTCGGGACGAAGGAGAACCACGTGCACCTGGAGGTGAAAGGTAGGAGCTTGGGACGAGGTGGACACGGAGAACTGGAGATTCACTGTCTGGTTTCCCTCAGAGCCGACTCGGATCCTCGAGCAGCCGGGTTATAAGGTTGTGCAGAGGAACAGGAAGGCCGTCTTTGAGTGTAAGGTCAAGCATGACCCTTCGCTCACGCCATCTTTGATTTGGCTGAAGGACAACGGAGAGCTTCCCGATGACATCCGGTACTAGACTTTACATTGATCTCATAGAAACGGTGCTTTGAGACATGGTTTATGTAATGCACGGTACCAGAAAGAGCGCTTAAAACTATTTTTTTTTTCAAACGAACGTAATATTTGGCATCAAATTAATAAAAATGAAAAAAAAAAATAATAATTAAAAAAAATTTTAAATATGAAAAACGTTTTAAAATAATGCAATAAAAATTAATAGAATGAAAACAAAAATCAAAACGTTGACATGTTTCCGGGCATATTCAAGAATACCACCAGACATAACTTTCTATGGAAAAAAAGTTTTTCGGGTAAAAATATTGCCCCGCCCCCGGTAGATAAGATTTTTGATATCTGGGAAAAAATGGTATTGATCCCAAATTTTTGGACATTGGACAATACAAACCGCTCTGGAAGCCTAATTAAGCAGTAAATTGGCGCCACCTGGTGTTCCAGCATCAAATTACATCTAAAAGTCAAAGTTTGAAAAAAATTTGAAAAATATTTTTTTTGAAAATCTATAAAAAAATCATTAAACATAGCGTGACACTGGTGTCACGGGTTGCATTATAGGGTTAATTAGATTTTACCTTTGTGATTTAAGAGGGAATTTGCCCTTAGTGCAGTTTTGGTGTCTTCAGTTTTCTTACGGGTGCTTGAAATCCATGAAAATGCTTGAATTTCTATATTGTGTTTTCAAGGCCTTGAAAGTGCTTGAATTTAAAATGAAGTGCTTGAAATTATACAGTGAAATCCGGATAAGTGCACGTCCTCGGCACTGGACTCGAATTAGGCGGTTCTAGTTTCATGCCACTTTTGATTCACAGACTCTGAGAGAGAGAGACAGATAAATAAAGTGAGTGTGTGAACAGACAGGCCGTGATCACTATGATCCAGGTCTGATTAAAAAAGCTGATTTTAACTGCTAGCTTGCTAAGTGTCTCCACTGTTTTAATACAACTTTGTGTATTGTCTAAATGTCTAAATTCTCAATGATGTATGCATACGACTGTTTGCATTTTTTTTAAACCCAACTATGACAATACCTAATAATATAAACAGAGTAGATCTAAAATGCACTTTTATTACTTACAAGTTGGTAAATAATATAGTAAATATAATAATAATGTAAATAAAATTGCAATTACAATACAGTATTCCTGAAGTTTTAACAAATACAATTTATGATATATGTTTGATTAGCTCCTGTTGTTTGAAATTTTAGACACTTAGTTTTGTGCTTAATGCAGGAACACACACACACATACACAATCATATATTTGCTACACACAATAGTGCCAATGTCTATAGTTCGGTAATAATGTATCAGACGTTGAGAACGAGGAAGTGAAGTGATGTCGTTGTGTGTGACAGGTTTGAAATCGACTCCGACAGTCTTATCATTCACGACGTGACAGAGGAGGATGAAGGGAACTACACCTGCTTCCGCAACACCAGCTTAGACTGGGACTCGGCCAGCGCCCTGCTGACGGTAGTGGGTACGTCTGTCGTTTCTTCTTCATCTGCCGCTACAGTTCTCTCCATCACTCGCTTCTGCTCTCTAACTTCTGACCTGCTTTCCCACTGTCAGAGGCCACACCGACACCAGCCGTGGTTCTGGGTAACACTTTCTTCTTTCACTCCCCAAACAGGCCCAAACCCGTTTGGTGCATTCAGTATGCATTCAGTATTTTTTGTTGTTGGTTTTTTTTATTTACACCCTCATGTTCCAGTGTGACTCTGCAATTGTGTCGTTATAGTTTTGCAATGACCGTCACTTTTATATTTTCTATATTTTGTACTTTTATTCGGCGAAAATTTGGTGGTGTATCTTTGTATGTACATATATACCGGTATATGTATATATATATATATATATATAAATATGTATAGTATATATTATTTATGTATATATTGTATGTATTTTAATATATATATAAATAAATATATATATATATATATATATATATATATATATATATATATATATATATATACGTACACCGTTTCCCCGAAGATATTGGTTATGTAGAAAACATAGACATGTAGAAAATAATATACTTATACCCACTTTCTGCACCTCATCTCAAGATACACATTTTGAGTATAATTTAAAATCTTTATTAAAAACATTATTAAACGCCAAAATGTCCCCTTTTTGGGATTGATAAAGTCTTATCTTGGACTTTTATAGTAAAATCCTAACTTTTATATCTACTTATTTAGGTTAAAAATTAAAAGTATGAATTGTTCTTATCAATATGCGTGATACCTGATATAAAATGTTTTCTTCTTTCAAAGCACACATTTTTGGGGAAAAGTCACTTTTTGTCATTTTGTGTGTGTGTGCTTATTTATTTGCGTATGTTGTTTTTGTGTATGGTGTTTTCGGCAATGGTGTTTTTTTTTTTTTTTTTTTTGCATGATTGTAAACGTTGATGTGTTTAGCAGCTTCAGCATCACTTTTTCTTCCTTTGCATCCATTTGTTTACTGTTTTTTTTTTTTTCCAGAGCAACCAGATCCTCCGACAGACCTGGAGTTGACTGACCAGCAGGAGCGCAGCGTTGTCCTGACATGGACCCCTGGAGACGAGAACAACAGCCCAATTAAAAGTGAGAAAAATTGCAATATACCATTATATATAGAAATATACAGTACAATTTACAAAAAAAAAAGCTGCAAGATTTTAACATTTGGAGGTAGAGGTAGGTACATTTTATGTCATATTATACTTGAACAAAGAAGATACGTGTTAAATAATCTCAAATTGTTAATTAGGTCATTTAAGTCAAAGTTTTAATGCGACAGATTGTTTTATTTGTTACACTCTCGCTCTCTGCGTGCGGAGCGAGAGTGATGAGGAACTACACATAAAACAGGTACGTGAACACGGGGTTTAATGGTCGAGGAAACGTAGAACAGAGATAACTAGGGAAAACACAAGAGTCACACGGGGGTCTGAATGTCTTGACCAGGGGATCAAGAGACGAGACCAGACAAGGAGCAAGACAAACGCCAGAGTACATATAGTGTCCTTGATGACAATCAGGACCAGCTGTGCGGGGTGAAAACCAGGTCAGGGGGCGGAGTCAGGGATGGTGCTGGGATGATTTGTGACATTATTAGATATAATTAATTTAAAATATTTAAAAATATATAAAACAAATCAAATTTTCACTAAAATAAGAACTTAATTTCAAAAATTACTCTAAAAGCTTAAAAGTAATTTCATTTTGTCAAATGAATTACTCTTGTACAACATAAATGTTGAAGGCCAATTTGACAATTTGGAGATTGATTATTCATTCGAAATAAAACTAAAAAGTGTGCAAGTTACATTTTTTTTGCTACATGTGTTACTCTTGTTGCAACATTAAAACTAGGGATGCACCGAATATTCGGCCATAAGTTCAGTGAAATCCTGCAAGAAAGTACCTCTAATAATACTAGTACGTAGCCTATTTTGTTTCAGGCTACTTTATATGTGACAGATTGTATATTCTACAAGATGTATATTGGCCTTATTTAAATACAGTCTCAAATCTTTCTCAAATGTCAGTCAGATGACAAGCTCAACAGAAACCTATTTATACTGTTATTAAGACCTGCAGAGAAAATGTTGTGTCCTTTGCACTTGTTCTGAATGCACTTCAAACTTAAATGCAATTTTTAATGAAGGAGCATTAATTTTTACAACATTTCAGCAGACCAGTAGGTCAAGTTAAACATTTTAGTTTGAATTATATTTTATACTTTTGAGTGTTGCAATATGCTTTATAAATGCATTGCCTTGGTTTTAGTAAAGTTAGTACACCATCATAGCAATAAGTGCAATTCTTTCTGTGTTTCGGTTTTCAGCCAGGCTTTCCTCTTTTTCAATTTTCGGTTTCGGCCCAGAATTTTCATTTCGGTGCATCACTAATTAAAACTTTTTTCATCAAAGCGACTCAAACAAGTTGTTTGCAACAAACACCAGCAGAGGGCGTTGTATATTCTGTTACCCACAGCCCAAACCCAAAAGGAAGTCTGGTGGGCGGAGCAAGGCAAAGCAAACTCCACCTTCTCCCAGATACTATACTAAAAAAACAGACTATTTGTTTTTTCAAGGGTAATTGAAGGAAATGTATGTGCTTTAGGGGGATATTTTTTATTTATTTACAGGGTACCTACGGGTGCTTGAAATCTTTGAAAATGCTTGAATTTTAAACAGAGTGCTCGAAAATGCCTGAAAATGTAATTATACCTGTTTCACAACAAATAAAATCAGTGGCACCCCGACTTACGAAATTACTCCATGCCAACAGCATTTTTGTAAGGCGAAAAATGCCCTAAATTGGACACAATTAACATGTAAATGCCCTAATAAGTTTCCAGCCCCTGTAGTTTCAGACAGATTTTTTTTATATTATGATAAAATATCATAATAACGTATTACACAAAAACATGTTACATAACAGTTATTGGAAATAAACATTAAAAATGAGTACTGTGGTATTAAAGTATAAGAATAAAAATCAGTTTATTATCCGTCTTGGTTCCCTATTATTACAGTAAAGAGGAAAAAAAAAACACAACATTTTGACGTCACACAACATCTCTTGAAAGTGAACAAGTTATTCCGAGTCATTCGTGCATTTCGTTCATTTGTTTTATATTGAATGTACATAAACTACTTATTGACAGTCGACTAGACAGACAGCGACACTTTTCCAGTTGCTATTACAAATATTATTTTTTGAGTTGATTTTTCCCCTTATCATCCATCATTCAGGATTCCTGGTGCAATATGAGGATTCGCTCCACCGGCCTGGATCCTGGCTAAACATGACGGAGGTCTCCGGCATCAGCACCACGGCCCACCTGGATCTCTCCCCGTATGTGTATTACACCTTCCGGGTCGTGGCGATCAATGACGTGGGTCTCAGCGAACCCAGTGGCCCATCCAAACAGTACCGAACCAACCCTGCAAGTGAGTGACCCCAACTACTTACAATCACTAGTCTAACTACCGTATTTACCGTAGAATATGTGCACCGAATATGTGCGAATATAAGCACCTCCCTGATTTCTCAGGCGCAGAATAAAAATTGCAACCCTATTTATTAATTTAACAACCCTAATTGCAATTAAAAGATTAGTTAAAAAAAAAACATAAAACAAATCAAGTCTTCGCTAAAACACACAAGCCATTTCATTTTGTGTATAAAAAACCATTGTTCACATTTCTGGTAAAATTACAATAATTTTCTATTAAAAATACTATTCTTTCTATATTTCACAAACTCGTGTCACTACAATGTTGTTTTACTTGAATAATAGTATCTATTCCAGTCTTTAAAACTCCAACTCCCATAATCCTCCACTGAGGCCTCCATGAGTAAATATCAGAACAGTGTTGTTTTGCTGATTTGAATAAATAAAATGTAAAATATTAAATATTATATCAAAAGTTAATGACGGTATTTAGTTTAATCTTGCTTCTTCCTGTGTTATTTTGTCCCTATTAAGTGTGTAATATTAAATGTTTATTGGAACACATGCACGTCCGCCTACACATAATTTAAAGTGAAACACGCGCTTTGAATACAACGTGTTTCCGTTTATTTGTGATCGTTCCTGGCTTGAAATGTGAAAGAATTGGCGTGTATATTTACGCGCATATGTGAGTTTGTTTTTGAGACGGCTGTTTTTATTAATTTATTCATTTTAACCGAACCAGGACCTGACCAAAATCCATCAAACGTTGAGGCCGTTGGTACATCGCCTGACGAATTACAAATTACCTGGAAGGTAAAACAAACATTTGACCTTCAAGCCAGTTGATAAATAGCTTCTCAGCGACTTTTTGACACTCGGCTCGACTTTGGCTTTTCACATTCGGCCTAACAGGAGCTGAGTGGACTCCAGTCCAACGGTCCTGGCCTGCATTACAAAGTGAGCTGGAGAATGAAAGATGTGGAGCAAAGCTGGACGTCACTGACTCTCTTCAACACCTCACGACACGTGGTGACCGGGACGCCCACGTTTGTCCCGTATGAGGTCACAGTGCAGGCGGTGAATGACTATGGATCCGGTCCAGCACCAGAGGTGGTTCTGGGATACTCAGGAGAAGGCTGTGAGTAGTCTACACTGCACAAAATGCACAATTGAAGAAAGAAATGAACACTTAAATCAAGTAAAATGATCTGCCAATATGCCAAAATGTTACTTGGTAAGACAACTTCATACAAGACCTACAAATATTTCCTGAAACAAGCAAGTTCTTGTACTCTTAATACTAAGATTAAAAGTAAAAAAGCTAAATATTTATTGTGTCATTTCAAGATCTTTTCAACTTTTGGCTTGTGGCCTGTTTGCAGTGTGTGGACTTGACATTGTGTTAAGGATCGAATACATTGGAATCTTGGTTCTTAGTACAGTGTAAAAAATACACATGAAAACATTGGAGAATTAAAAAAAAACGAGTAATAAAAAAACTTTGACCAAGTAAAATTATCGGGTGAGAAAATGTGACTTGGTAAGACGGCTTGAAACAAGACAAAGAATCCTGTCACACGGCAGGTTTGTTTCTGCACTTCAATTCATGTTCTCATTGGCTTTATTATAAAAAAAAGTTCCTTAAATGGAGAAACATTGTGTTCTTAAAGTAAGAAGATTTCACTCGATGTTTCTTGTTTCAGAAAGTTCCGTGTTGAAACATAATGTCTACTTTATAAACGGTCTCCATGTAGTGTAAAATATTATCTTTGTAATATAAACATGCGGCGTGATGCTACAAATATGTGAACGGAATCATTATATTTCTCATAAGATGATTACAACAAATAAGCCAAGCAGAAGTTTAAGAGTGGGAAAATAATAATTCTCTTATCTCTTGCTTATTTCTATCGACAAGATTGCACTGACTAATGTCTCTCTGTTTCTGTTATTGAGCCAATAAAAGCTTATACCATATGAGCGTATACATTTATTATGCGACTTTAATTGTGCGGAATTCATTGTGAAATATTAATATATTATTTTTTCCCATTGTATTTGTATCTATTTGTATTTATTACATTTAATATACTCTAGTTTCTACCCTAACTCCAACCTCAATAGGCTATATGCATTATTTTTGGGGTTGTCCTTGGATTACAGTTTAATTTCCAAACGTCACGATCTAAAGAGAGTAGTAGATCAGTACATGTCTGCCATCAATTTAGGATAATATTGCACCCAGTTGGCAAACTAAATGAATGCGTTGAGTCTGTTTCTAAACCGAATTGTTGACTATTGTCTCTTCTTCTGCTCCTCAGCACCAACTATGGCTCCGGAGAACGTGAAGGTCTTGGTTGTGAGCGGGACGGTGGTTGAGGTCCACTGGGACCCGGTTCCTCTCTCGACAGTACAGGGTCATCTGCAGGGATATAAGGTACGGGAAGCAGGTCTCAGAGTTTGAGAAGATCTGTAATAACCTGTTGACCGTCCTGTAGGTGAGCTACCTGAGGACGAGGAGTCAGATCCTGCCCGACACTGACCTCCAGACCAAGCAGGAACAAGTGGTGGTCTTCAGCGGCAACGAGACGGAGGGTCAGCTGCCCGGCATCCGTCCGTACAGTCAGTACATCCTGAACATCAGAGCCTTCAACGGCAAAGAACACGGACCCACCAGCTCCGATCAGCCCTTCACAACTCCAGAAGGAGGTACGGCACCACATCTAGTTTTAAAGAACCCAGAACTGGTGACCTCCTCTTCTCTTTTGTTGAAAATGAAAGTGAAAGTGAGGACATTTGGCAAAACGGCCACTAGGTGACGTGTCCAGATTGTGCTCTGCATTAGCAATTGATTGTATTAGTTTAAAGTGAAGTTACACACGCACAGTGATGTGTAACTGCCACTGGATGAAAACAGCCCAGTGGTGTAAACGAAATGGACTTTGTTTCTTTAGTTTTTTAAAGTTTTTTTTCTTTCTACTTTGTACTTGTACTTGAACTTTCACTCTCTATAGTCGACTACATTTGTGATCAACCTTTCCATCGCGGGTAATTTATTGGGCAGACAAGGCGTTATCACCTTGCTGAAGATGCTATTTAAGAGCGATCACTGTTTTCTGGCCGTCCGAGTTTGACCAAAAACTGACTTTATGTTCTTTTGATCTGTTTTGTTCTGCCAACATTGAGGTGTTAAATGAAAAAAAAAAAGTGTTAAAAAGTGAAGCTCATGAATAACGAGTTTCGTGTTTACTTGTTCTTTGAGCCTAAATTCAGTAAGAGCAAAATACTTGAGTTCTTTTAAAGTTGGATATTGTACGGTTTTTACTCGTCTTCTTGGAATTGGTGACTTGTGACTTGTAATGGAGTAATTTTTACATTAAGGGTTTTTTAACTTATCTTTTGCATTTTTACAGTAAGGTAAACTTTTACTCAAGTACGCTTTTCATGTACATTATGCAGCTAGTAGTTGGTGCTGTTTTGGATCGGAACATGACGTCGTTATCTTACTTGTCTGACTCTTTGAAACTTGTTTTTGTGTCTTTTTGCAACTTCATTTGGTTCCAAATTAAGAAAAACATTTATTTTTCAACAATTTCTATTTTCTTCCGTGTAATGTGGATAGAACATAGAGCAGTGTGTGTTTCTAAACTCCTGGTATTTAGAGTTTTTACTCTTAAGCTTTTTTTTTTTTTGAGAGTCCGATTTTTTTTGTTTTCTTGAAGTTCCTGGACCGCCGACCAGTTTAACCGTGACCAACCTGAACTTGGACTCGCTGATCGTGGAATGGGCTCTTCCTGTGGAAGAAAACGGCCCGCTGACGGGATACTTGCTTAGATACCAGCCGGGTAAGTCTGTTCTGTGGCCTTCAGACCAGCCTTTCTGAGTGTTCTCTCGGCTCTAGTCAACACCACAGACGACCCGGGACCTCCAAAAGAGCTGTTTCTGGCCCCGAACGAGACCAGCGTCACACTGGACCAGCTCAAGCACACCACACGCTACAGGATTCACCTGAACGCTGCCACTGTCAAGGGTCCGGGACCCTCCGTCATGGCTGAGGGAGTCACCACTGTGGATGAAGGTACTGTGACCACAAACATATCATTGAGTGTTTTAAGCTTCTGTCTTTACACAGAAAATCCTAGGGTTAGGAAATATGTATGATTAAAAAAAAAAAACTTTATAGAGTTAGGTAAAATGGGTTAAAATACTTTTCGGGGGTTAGGGTTAGAGTATAGACTTGATTATATTAAATATAATAGATCAAAATAATCTTCTATCAATATTGCACAATTAATTTTGCATGATTAAAGTCGCATAATTAGTTTATTCAACACTCCTCTTTTCTGCTTTTTGCTTTTCACAGCTGTATATTTTCCAAAAGCTTTGCGTCTTGTTTCTAAGAAAACAAGGATAACTAACAAAAGTGATAGTAATAAGTAATAATAGTAGTAAAATGGTAAAAAGATCATTCTAAATTGAACACACACACACACACACGCACACACACACGCACGCACACACTTACAGTGGTGCCAGTGTGAGGATTTAAGAAAATCTTCAGTAAGATTAAAATGTATCAAGAACTGTTTGTGTAAAATGTAGTCTGTTCACTTTTTAATTTAAAATGTATTTGAAATGAGTTTTTTTTTTCTTGATACATGTTTTTTTTTTTTAAATTAAGAAGTAGTGATAAGATATAATGCAGATCATCATTTGAATACTAACGTGTGCAATGTGGGAGTGAAACTCTCTGTGATCATTTAGTGTTTTGATGTGTTGGGTGCGGATTCTCACGTTCTTTCTTTCTTTCTTCTCTTGTGTATCCGTCTCTTCGGTTGGAAGCGTTAATTCAGCAGGTCGATGCGGGTAAAGGTAATGATGAGAGCTGATGCATGAAGCCGTTTCTTTATGTGAAGAACAAACACTGGACACATTAAACCAAACTTGGTTTTCCGAAAGAAAAAAAAACCCCCCGGATGATTTCTCTTTTTTTTTCTTTAACCGTAGCAGATTGTTAGTTAATTTCAGAGCGAATCAATGTCCAGATCCGCAGCATCCCAGCATCCTCTCTGCAACTCCTGCATGGCCTCTCTCTCTCTCTCTTTCTCTCTCTCTCTCTCTCTTTCTCTCTCTGTCTCTCTCTCTATCTTTCTTTCTCTCTCTCTCCCAATCTCTCTCACTCTCTGTATTTCCCTCTTTCTCTCTCTCTCTCTTTTTCCCCTCTCTATCTCTCTCTTTCTCTCAATCTCTGTCTTTCTCTGTCTTCATTTCTCACTTTTTACCCTCACTCTCTTACCCTTTCTTTTCTTACTTATTATTATTTACTTACTTATTATTTTCCATCCACTCGTTCACCCTTTCTTTTATTTTCTTCTCCCTCTCTATCGTACGTATCCGTTTTCTCTCTTTCTCTCTCTATCTTTCTCTCTCTCTCTCTCTCTCTCTCTCTCTGTCTCTCTCTCTCTCTCTATCTATCTATCTATCTTTCTTTCTCTCTCCCAATCTCTCTCACTCTCTGTTTTTCCCTCTTTCTCTCTCTCTCTTTTTCTCTCTGTCTTCATTTCTCACTTCTTACCCTCACTCTCTTACCCTTTCTTTTCTTTACTCCATCACTTTCTTTTTCTTTCGTGCTCTCGCTCAAACTCTCTCAATGTCTATATTACCCTCTTACTTATTTTCCATCCACTCGTTCTCTCTTCGTCTTACCCTCACCCTTTCTTTTATTTTCTTCTCCCTCTCTATCGTACTTATCCGTTTTCTCTCTCTCTCTGTCGCTCTCTCTCTATCTTTCTTTCTCTCTTTCTCTCTCCCAATCTCTCTCACTCTCTGTATTTCACTTCTTCTCTCTCTCTCTCTCTCTCTTTTTCCCTCTCTATCTCTCTCTTACTCTCACTCTCTTACCCTTTCTTTTCTTCACTCCATCACGTTCTTTTTCTTTCGTGCTCTCGCTCAAACTCTCTCAATGTCTATATTACCCTCTTATTATTTTCCATCCACTCGTTCTCTCTTCGTCTTACCCTCACCCTTTCTTTTATGTTCTTCTCCCTCTCTATTGTACTTATCCGTTTTCTCTCTCTCTCTGTCGCTCTCTCTCTATCTTTCTTTCTCTCTTTCTCTCTCCCAATCTCTCTCACTCTCTGTATTTCCCTCTTTCTCTCTCTCTCTTTTTCCCTTTCTATCTCTCTCTTACTCTCACTCTCTTACCCTTTCTTTTCTTTACTCCATCACTTTCTTTTTCTTTCGTGCTCGCTCTCAAACTCTCTCTATGTCTATATTACCCTCTTATTATTTTCCATCCACTCGTTCTCTCTTCGTCTTACCCTCACCCTTTCTTTTATTTTCTTCTCCCTCTCTATCGTACTTGTCCGTTTTCTCTCTCTCTCTCTCTCTCTCGCTCTCTCTCTCTCTCTCTCTCTCTCTCTCTCTCTCTCTCTTGTATGTTTATCTTGATTCACTTCTCTGTCTCCCTCTCTCCCTCACTTCCCTTTCTCTGTAACGTTGGGTTGTTTCTTAATGTTTCACGATTGTCTCTGTTCTTCCAGGCTCTGCACTTCCAACCCCTTCTGTCACACAATCTTTCCAACCCCCGACTCACAAGGGTACACGACCTCTGACCTCTCACTGCTTTCTGTCTTTAAACTAAGCCTTTATGAATATAAGGTTCCTTTCAATGTTGAAGCGGCTGAAGGCTTGACCGTACGTGACTTGTGTTTCTCTTGTGTGTGTGATCAGCGCCACCATCTGGCCGGGTGTTTGGGAGCGTGAACTCCTCGGTGGAGGAGGACCATGCTGTGATAAGCTGGGAATACCTGGGTCCAGATAGGAATGTTTATGTGGAATATGTTGTGAATAACAGTAAGGATTCCTCCGTTTCGCATTACGGATTTAGGGACGCACCGATTCCGGTTCTCAGCATTCGTGTATTTGAGACGTGATTCATGTGTCCAACGTTTATTTCTGATTGTTTTACCGGTGCATGAGCTTGAATCTGAGCTGACAAACAGACAGACAAACGGATGGACAGTCAGACAGACGAACGAACGAATGAATGAATGATAGATAGATAGATAGATAGATAGATAGATAGATAGATAGATAGATAGATAGATAG
>MU204312.1:648631-650668 GCA_017309775.1 Paedocypris sp. Pulau Singkep
AAGGAAGACGCTCATCAGGATCCGGAGATTCAGCCGATGAAGGAGGATGACGGGACATTTGGTGAATACAGGTGAGAGACCAGAAGATCCACCAAAGAAGAAGCCTGCAGACAATGATTGTTTTTTCCGTCAATGATCGGTTTTTTATCCGTCTCTTCAGAAAATTTATTAGAGAAACAGCGGAGAGAAAAAAAAACATGTGAGAAATTAGATTTTGATCTTTTATGTCACTGATGAAGATAATAATGATAATATTGATAACAAATTTGTATACAAATTACCTCAAAAATAATGAAAGCAAATAATATTAATGTATTATAATATTGACCCTGTTATTGGAATTGTATTTGTTGTTATCTTTATTGACAGAAGTGCCATAACAATTATTAATCAGACAATTAATAAAATAATAATTGCTGAGGTAATAATACCTACATCAAGTAACAACTACTTAAAACATAGCGGCAAGCAGCTAATTGTTTGTTCGAGCCTTTTATTAATCATTTTGACAATCAGAACGAGTCTTATTTTTCTATATTTTATTTATACTTTATGTTTTCCAATAAATGTTTCCACTTGCCTGTTTGGGATCGCCTGTCAGTGTTTCTTGCCTGTTATGTATTGAGTAGTGTTGTTCACTTTCACAAATTTTGACAGAAATATACTGTACTGTATATAGTATATGCCCACGTTTGTAATTAATGATTTATATTATTGCAATAGAATTTAATCACCAAATCTGACGGTAACACAACCACTTCAACTTATCACTTACTGTATGAGAGCTTTATCATGGAACCGCCCTAAAATCCTCTGATTGGCTGATGAATAAATTGACAATTTGGAACGATTTGATTGGTCCAATCCATATGGGGCTGTGCATGTGAGAGTTAATGACAGCTGTGATAGGTCCGTCCCACAAGTCAAACATTTTAGCTGGTTGATCAAACAATTGTTATTTCTACAATTGCTAGTTCTATACAAGAACTAGACTCCATACATTTAAATTAAAATATTTTTTGAAAAAAAAAAACATTTTTCTTAGACAAGAAAACATTCTAAAATCTATTTTAGTTTAAATTTTTGGGTTGAACTCTTAAACATAGATTTAAGATATCTAAATGATATCCAATTTTAAAAGGAATATAAATAATTTATTTGTACTAAATTTAGGCTCAAAAACCTCCATGTTTCAAAATGGCTGGATGAAAGAGATGGAAAAGAACAAGAAGTCAGTCTCGGTCAAACTCAACTGTGATGCAAAAAAGTGCATCCGCCATTTCACGTTCACGTGATTTAGCTCATAAACAGCATCCAGTACCTTCAGCATCCTGCAGATGGCGATATCTTGTTCGCCCAAGAAATTAACTAGGATAAAAAAAAGATGTCGACTTGTCACAATGTAGCGAGTAACGCTGTTCATTCCAATGTAGTGGAGTAAAGAGACAGATACTCAATCAAAAGTGTAGTCAAGTAGAGAATAAAAGTTGCTTCTATTTTTGATACTCAGTCCAGGTACAAAATACTTAAATTAAGTCAATTTACTCAAGTATTTACACCACTGACAACAGACACTAATAACAACAATAACAAAATGTGTGCACTTCAGCAATGTCAACAACAATAACAATCATATATTGATCAGTCATAATATTTTTGACATTATCAACAAAGATATAAAAGTATCAATACTATGTTCACAAACGCATCATAGTAATAATACAATTTTAATTGACGTTACTTTACAGTCATTTGGCAGACGCTTTTATCCAAAGTGACATACAAAAATAGAAGCAAGTGAAGCAATTATAGTAAAATTAGTAATAAAAAAAATTAGTTGTAAAATAGTAATTTTAACATAATGTTCAGTAGTATTAATTTATTATACATTTCTTTGTATCTATTATTGTGTTTTTTATATTTATTATCTATTCGTTTTTATTGTTCTATTGGTTAGTCCTATCAGGAACATCAGGTCATGTGTGTGTGTGTGTGTGTGTGTGTGTGTGTGTGTGTGTGTGTGTGTGTGTGTGCATG
>MU204312.1:652929-664232 GCA_017309775.1 Paedocypris sp. Pulau Singkep
GAGAGAGAGAGAGAGAGAGAGAGAGAGAGAGAGCACAGTACCGCAATGCAGAAGAACAGGGTGGAGAGTTCTGACGTCTTACTATAAAATGCACTAAACTTCTGAAATTCGTTTTAAATTAAATTCGGCTCATATATAACAATGCACGCATCGTAATCCCGTCTGATTTATAGACTAATAAACGAATTACACAGCTTTGATGTCAGAATGATTGTAACGCTCGTGTATTTTATATATGTTTCATCTGATAATCGAGCAGTGGCGCGAACTTGTGTGTTTTATTTTAATTGTTGCCGTCCTCATAAAATGAACTATTTTCGTGAATACTCTGGGTGGCCGTTGGGCGGCGCTAGAGGACTGTGACGTAGTGCTGTGACCGTCTGTAAACATGATTTATTGAGTTAAGTCAATTCTGTTTTAAAATACACAATATAGACCAGCCAGTTTAATATCGAAAGATTTTCACCATGAATAATGAATTTTTTTCACAATAGAACTCTAGATCAAACTCTGTCGTAGATATGATACAATCATGAAACTTAAAAATACTTTTTTTGTGATACTGAGGAAAATACTAGTGAATAACAACAATTTCATTTACAATATGAAAGCTATACAAAATTCAAGGATGTACAGATTTTCTGAATTAAGTCTAAAAAAATGAATGTTTTTGAATATTTTAATAATGAGCAAAAAAAATGTATTGATAAAAATGTCTATTTCTGATCTCTGTTTGCGCTAGTGGAATGGAGCGATGTTCTGGCATTGGTGATATTTTCTATTCTAGAGCCAGGAACACAAATCACTGACCTCAATCCAGAGGGATTATAGAAGACGGGTGAAAATACAAAGCAGCTCGTCTTTTGTGTGTGATGAAATACAGTCTTTTTTGAGCAAACATGTATAATATAGCACAATATTACAAAAATTACAACCAGATCTGGAACATTGTCATTGCTATATTTTCAAATAAATGAAAAATATGCTATATTTTTTTAATTCAAGATAAATACTTGCTGTTGTTTTCTGCTGTTGACAATAAAAGCACCTTTGACTTTAGATTCTTTCTCAGGCCTGGAAATGAATTTTCAGAAAATAAAGATGGAGACCACAGTCGTGCTTCTGTCTCTCATCTCCTCCTTCATACTATCTGCTGGTGAGGAAAAGCACACACACACACACACACACACACACACACACACACACACACACACAATCCATGTTTGTCATAAAAATATAGTCATAAAAATATCCAAAGTCTGTCCTGATTTCACAACAAAAGACATTAAACAAGATACTTTTCCTTGAAGTAGAAAACACGATCATTTAACCTTTGAAGTAAATTAATGTTGAAAAAACAAAACATGACTGTAATACAGTAGCAACTTATACTGTATTATTACTGTCGCAATAAACAAATTTTGACAATGCAAATTTTTAGGATTTGGAATGCGCCTTAAAGACTGAAAAATGCGGTATTTCTGTTACAGGCAAATAGCATTGCTACTAGAATTTCTATCTTATATAATTTGGTATAGCTTTTGTTTTAGTTTAGTGCACAGTAATGCATTAGAAACAGCAATCCAGCAGTGGTGTAAAGTACTTGAGTAAATGTATCTTTAAAATGAAGTATTTTTAAGATACTTTGTATTTGTACTGAGTGTCAAAAAATCAGCAACTTTTACTCTCTACTTGACTACATTTGTGATGGAGTAACTGTACTCTTTACTCCACTACATTTGAATGGACACTTACTGTCACTTGTTACATTGTGATTGTGCGCAACAAGTCGACATCTTTTTCTACCGCGGTTAATTTATTGGGTGGGTGAGGTGATATCGCCATCTGCAGGACGCTGAAGGTACTGGAAGCTCGTTTGAGTTTGACTGAGACTGAATTGTTTTTTTAATTGTTGTAGATGTTACATTTGTTAGCTTTAATTTCAATATTATGAAAATATAACCTCGTGAAATAATTGTACCTGTACTATCTGTACTCTTTACTCCACTACAACGGACACATTATTACATTGTGATTGTGCACGACAATCAAAGTTTTTCTACCGCAGTGGATTACTTGTGCCAACGAGCAGATAAGTTCAATCCTATCAACGTTTGCACTTTTTCGCACGTTTGAGTTTGTCTGAGACTGACGTTATCTGGTTCCATTGTGTTCTGCCGTTTTGAAACGTTGAGGTGGTAAATTGAATTTCCACATGACTTGTTGTTTTTGAGCCTAAAATACTTACTAATGCTTTTAAAACCGGACACTTTTGGACGACTTTCACTCAAGTCTTGTAATGGAGTAGTTTCTACAGTAAAGTACTTTTAGTTACTTTTACTGCAATCCAGTGGGTTTAATATTCAAATGATATATTTTAGTACATAAATGAACACGGCACTCTGTTTTCTGCCCTCATCAGCTGCCATCAAGCCCAGGATCTTTGAACCCAGAATTTTCGACAGTAAGTCTTCGTACTCTATGTACTGTATATGATCCTGATCTGATACACACTTCACTCACCCACACATCTGTCCTGCCCTTCAGAGGAGGCCACGGGGTTTGGGCCCATATTTGAAGAAGAGCCTCTAGACACGGTGTACGCAGAAGACTCTCCAGAAAGCAAGATCTCCATGAACTGCAGGGTCCGGGCCAACCCACCCGCTATCGTCAAGTGAGCAGAATCTAGTGGGACCCCTTGTTAAGTTTAAGTTGATTTATAGATCTTATATATTCTTAGTCTCTAGGGTTCTTACAGGTGCTTGAAATTATACAGAGGAATCGGGACAAGTGCACGTCCTCGACACCGGATCCAAACTTGGGCGTGTCAGGGGGGTTGCGAGAGGAACAGGAGTTCCGACCCAAGTGCAATATGAGGCTTTTAATGATAGCCAAAAATGAAACACAACAAAAGATCACGGGGTGTCAAAACAATACTAAGCCAAAGATAGTATTAAATTGAAGTATTTATTAGTATTAAATTAGTATTCAAGCCTAAAACAAAAAAAAAAAAAAAAAAACCTCCCGGACATGAAGTAACGCCTTAAATAACGGTACAGTCATCGAGCAATAATCAAACACAATCCAGAAAACAGGTAATCCAACTCAACAGAATTAATGCAATAATCAAACACAATCCAGAAAACAGGTGATCCAACTTAACAGAATTAATGCAATAATCAAACAATCAATCCAGAACAAACCAAAACAGCTGAAACAGATGATTAAACAAAAGAAACCAAACCAGGAAGTGACTGAACGTAAACAAACCAGAGTTCAGGGTGAGATTCAAAATAACAGCTCGGAAAGTGTTCAAAATAAAAGTCTCTCATGACAAGGTGGTTCTGGTTTTACGTGACTTTTGATTCACAGACTCTGAGAGAGAGACAGAGACAGATAAATAAAGTGAGTGTGTGAATAAACAGGCAGTGATCACTATGATCCAGGTCTGATTAAAAGTGCAGACAAGTGCTTTATTGGTGCAGTGTTCCCGGCTTTGTCACACTTTGTTAAACTAAAACACTAAATGGCATATGTCTAATTTCTGACTTTAAATAAAGTTAGAATACAAATTTTGCCTATAATGTTAGTTAGGTCTAGTAAAATGTAGTGACCATTTTTTCACCAATACCACAAAACGGTAATATTTCATTTTGATATAAATTTGACCGCAACTGTATTGTGCTGGAAAAACTTGAACATGGATCTTGAAAGTGCTTGAATTTTAAAGTGTAGGAACGCTCAGGATAAGAGGGGGGGGGTGTTTAAACAAGATTTTTCAAATTTGTGTTCAAAAATTAGAAAAAAAAAAAGAGAGTCAAACAAAAAAAGAAAAATGTCTTGTTCTTTGGTGTATTATTATAACCTCATACGTTCACCTTTGGCTTGTCTTTGAAGATGGTGGTTAAACAACTGGGAGATAAAACTGATGGAGCAACCTGATGAGCACTTCAGCCTGGTTGGAGGAAACCTGCTTATTACTAACCCAGACAAGGGCAAGCATGCTGGGAAATACGTTTGCGTGGCTAAGAACGTCTACGGCACTGTCATCAGCAAGGAGGCGTCCGTCAAGTTTGGGTGTATGTTGCCTGTTGCGTATTTATGATGTGTCGTATCGTCCCACATTCTAAACGGTTCTTCTGGTCTACAGACTTGAACCAGTTTCCTACCGATGAGAGAGAGCCGGTGTCGGTCAAGGAGGGTCAGGGGGCCGTCCTGTTGTGTTCTCCTCCGTCTCGATACCCAAGTAACTGGACTTCTTATATATGAGTTGCTGAAAGCTTTCCTGTTTATCTAGAACACGACGCTTGAAAAATGGCCGCCACTTGGATAAGTAGGACATTGTGGTTCGTCAAGCAAGTTAATGATCTGTTTAATGAAATTCATGTAACGATCCCTAGTGGCGATAATGTCAAACTAACTCACTTGTTTTTTTTCCGTATTTAAAAAATGTCAAAAAATGGCACCTGGCTTTTTTAACCGAGCGATCGTTTCGGCATTGTCCTTTTCATAAAAAATGGATTTAGTGCAACAATTTCTTTTCGATGGCAATTGAATTTGAAAAATTATTTGAATGGCATACACTGCAAAAAATGCACATGAAAAAAATAAGGGAATAAAAAACTAAATTAGTAAAAAAGACTTAATTCAAGAGAAATTGTCTGCCAATGTGGTGAGAAAATTTTTCTTGGTAAGGTCCTTGAAACTAGTAATAAAAGTCCCATTTTTTGAAACAAGCTAATTAATCTTTTACTCTTAATTCTAAGCTACTGTAGTTAATTCATAATCTAGATTTATTGTGGTATTTCAAGCTTTTTTGGCTGGTCAAGAATGTATTTTTTGCAGTGTATGTGTTTCTGCCATTTTTCCTGAAGATTTGTCCTGAAGATTTATAAACTGGACAATGCAAATCCTAAAGAAGCTGAAAGCTATGCTATCATTGGCCAATTGTCACCAGCAGCCGACCAATCACAAGTCACCGCTGAACAAAGTCAATGTTCTATTGATGCTATAAATAAAGAATTTAACAATTAGTTAACAATTAGAAAGCAAGTGGAAAAAAAAGATAAAAAAAAACACCAAAGTAGACATTTTGGTACTTGCTTGTTTCCACAAATAAAAGGATGAAATCAGACGTCCACCACAAAAGAGCATTGTCTAAGTGTACGTTTTTTTTTTTTGTTTTAGGTGAAGTGTTATTTCGCTGGATCTACAATGACTTCCCGAGATTCATCATGCCGGATCAAAGAAGATTCGTTTCTCAGACCACTGGGAATCTGTACATTGCAAAAGTGGAGGCATCAGATGTTGGCAACTACTCTTGTTTTGTCTCCAGTCCCACCATTGGGAAGAGTGTTTTCAGTATGCCAATCTCACTGGTTCCTCAAATAGAGAGTGAGTGGTCCCAACATCCACCGTTTCTAAAGCAATTCTAAATTGCACAAGCTTCTAAACGTTTTTTCCTCTGCCACTCGAACAGAAGACGTAAAGAGATATCCTGCTGATATCCGCGTTAAGTTCCCCAAAACCTATGCTTTGGTTGCACAGAACATCACTCTTGAGTGTTTCGCCCTTGGAAAGTAAGTCAAACTCGAGAAGTACCGTATTTACTTGCTTAAAAGTCCACCACCCTCTTCAGCTGTGAGATTGTGGTATTCTGTTTAGACCCGCTTATAAGACGGGGAAAAGAAATGAAAAGTGGAAAAAATAGATATGAGTTTCCGTTTTATACATAGTCGACTTTGGTTAATTGGGGCGCATTGGGACACTAAAGCGGTAATACATAAAATACATAATATTAAGCACTTTTTTTTCCCCAACACAAACATACAGATGTTTATAAATGTGTCTTAAAAAAAATAACAAAAAATAAATTAAGAGTTTGCGTTGACTAAAAGCTACATTTCCCACAATGCATTTTGACTACGGTAGCTGTGTTTCCACAGTTTTGTTATTTTTCTTCTCTGACTTGGACAGGTTAATCCTTCATTAATGGAGTTATGTGTGTTTTCATAAGTTGACAAAATGTAAAAAGATTTATGTTAGAGCAACAAGATAACATGGGTTTTCTACGCAACTGCACTTGTCACTTGATGAAGTGATGATAAATAGTGAGTTGTGTGAGACACCTGGCCATTTCAGGACCAGGGACAGTGATGGCGGATGCTGCAGGATGGCCAGGTTTAAATACACAGTTGATTCACATTAAAGAGTAGTTACATTTATTATTCATTTATTTCTAATAGTTATAGATTTTGTTAATTCCCATTAGTTAATCCCATCGTTTTTACCAGTATGATGTAATAGGGAAAAATGAAAGCCCGCATGGCCCGTTTTCTGAACGATTTATTTAATCCACATCCTAAATATTAAATTAATTACTGTGCTTGTAACTCTTGTTTACTTTTGCAAGAAAGGATGAAATATCTGCACTCTGTTCTGAGTCAAATATTTTAGATTTCGGTAGACCGCGTATAACTGGAGCCCCCCACTTTCAGCCCAAAATTTTAAAGAGACAATCCTCGACTTGTACTTGAGTAAATACGGTATTTGTTTTTATCGAGGGGTGAAATGATCTTTAATATGTGAAGACACATTTTGTATATTTGTTCCTGTCAGTCCGCTCCCACACATCCGCTGGAGGAAACTGGACGCCGATCTCCCGCCAAACTATGAAGTCAGCATGAACGGCGCGTTACTTCACCTGATCAATGTCCAGTACGAGGACGAGGGCAGCTATGAGTGTGAGACCCTTAACGTTAAAGGGATGGACTGGTATCGACAGTGGCTCTATGTAGAAGGTAAGTTATACTAAATCCACAGAGACTTATATAGTTATGTAATGCTACGCAATGCTTCAATTGTGACAATAGTTGCAATTTTCAATAGTTCAACATTTTGACATTTTTCCACATTTCAAGTCAGGATCACAAATAAATGCAAATACGTTGTCTTTATTTTGCGACACTTAGCAGTGGCTAAATAACACTGGAAGATGTAAAAAGACACAAGTTAAATACAATAGCATGTAGAATTATTTTCTCTATCTGCGATCTACCGCCGGCAGTGTGAGAACCGTAATACGGCCATATATGGACACGGCAAGCGGAATCATAGCACCCCCTACTGGAGATGTACTCTACCACATTTAGAAATAACATTAAACGTTCCATATTTTTTAGCTATATATATAGTGTGTCTTTCATATTCTTTTCATTAAGACCAAATTCTGAACACCCCCGACACACAGACCAAATCTTTCAGTAGTATGTATTCTCAGATGCACGATTTCATACACCTGCACATTTTTTGAACTTATTCTTTGAAATATCTATCTATCTATTCTAAAGAAATATCTATAGTTTGGAAGGTGGAAGCTAATTTCAATTCAATTCAAAATTCAATTCAATTCTTTTGGCAATATAGTGTATACCGACTGTAAAATGTTACACTTTTTGATAACTCTAATGACATAAGTAGGCTACACAGAGGTACAAAACAATAACATGTGAATAACCTAATATTGAATGATGGATTATTTTGAGTGATGTGTGTTTGGGATGGTGGGAACAGGCGCTCCTGAATGGGCTGAACACATCAATGACACAGAGAAGGACGTCGGCAGTGAGCTTACGCTCAGATGTGTTGCTGTGGGAAAGCCGTTGCCATGGATTCGCTGGCTGAAGGATGGCTACTCGGTGAGTACATTTTTTTTAATAAATAATAATTATAAACACTAATAAATACAGGCAACTTCGTTTAATCAGACCACATTGGGACACGCCCCCTTCCGGACCTTGATCGTATTCGTATTCCTCATTAGACGTTTTATATTCTTTCAGTAGACACGTTTATATTCTTGGTCCTGGTTTTCATCTGTATTGATCTCTACGCACCCTGATTTAACAGTGTGCGTTATGTGGATTTCCTTTGTTCTCCCATTTAACCTCGTTCAACGCAGGCGTTTTCATGGCAAAATGGTTTCATTCTTCTTCAAAATTGTCCCAGTAAAGCGCTTTTTAGACACAGTGAAGTGGCGAATTTCGCGTTGTGATAGACGATTTGTTTTGGGACTTTGGGATTTGGCCCAATAAAGTGGCTGCCCCGATTAACTGGTGGCCCAATTAAGCAGAGTCGACTGTAATAAATATAATGGACACATGTAATTATTTTATTAAATGTCAAATGCGCCTTAAATTGTTCCTCGAATGCTGCTTTTCTTTCTCTTACAACCAGTATGGCAAAGGGGAGCTGAAGTTCTCCAGCCTCACGTTTGAAGATTCAGGGATGTACCAGTGTGTTGCTGAAAATGCGTGGGGAACAATCTACGCTAATGCGGAACTTCGCGTCGTCTGTGAGTGCTCACAAGCTCCAAGTATTGTCTATGTTTCAATGTTTCTAGTATTTTGTTAGTCTGAAAACGTAGTGCAAAAACCATATTGGCACTTTTTGAAAGCGACAAGTCTTTGGAGATTCTCAATCATACAAGTTGATTGTTTTTTTCTTCGGTGGCTTCAGTCCGACACGAGTTTGGCTAAAGGTCATGCATTTGTTCTATGATATGATTTCCCCTTCGATCTGTAAATGATGCTCTTTCAATAAGGCCGCTTCACAGGCAAAAAGAATGACAAAAGAACAACTGGACACCTAGGAGCAAGAAAACAACTTGACATTCCCTACATGAGTGTTTTTTCTGGGGGGAAAAACGTATTTTCCGAAACCACTGCGTGCCTGTTTATGGAAAACCCAATAATAACAACAAAAACTCGTTCACCCAAATAATCAGAAGCCAAAACAGAAGAAAAGCAACTCCGTCCATGCAGCTCAAGTTCAGTGAATTTCTAAAGCGCGTTACACAGTTACAACTGTCTCAAAGCCGCTGTGTGAAAATGTAAAAATAGAAGATTGATGCATTTTGTCCATTGTTCGTAGCTGTTTAAGATGCGACAATGGCCAGGTAAAAATACAACACTCACTGGCGGGATGCGAGGAAAAAAAACCCTGAGGAGAACCCCGGCCAATGATCGTGCCATTCTCACACTGAAAAAACATTGCGATGGTTGTTCCGAGCCATTGTGATGAAGATTGCCGTCCCTCCACGTAGACCCAGCGGCACCAGTTTGTCAGAAATTCCGGGGGAATGACGTAGAAAATGGACCCGAAGCTCCTAGGAGAAGCCACACCGACACACCTCTGGGCGAATAGTACAGCAAGAAAATGTGAAAAAGAGAAAATATGAAGTGCCGTAATTTAAGATTTTAAAATCAACTAGACTAGGCAGCCTTTCCGTACGGTTATATTCAGTCATTAGATATGTTGTAATGACAGTGACTATCTTCTATATCCAGGTGGAAAAACATGCATTGAACATTTGCCAAACACAGACAGAACATCACATTATAACCCAATTTTAGCTCTGCAACTACACTTTATCATTCTGCACTTTCATCCGCTCAAACGAAGGTCAAAGCCACTTCACAAGTCCCCCCAAAGAGACAGACCCTGAAACGTTGGAGAAGGAACTATCTGAGTCCACATCTAGTGTTCACACCACCTCACTAACTTTTAACGGGATCATCGTTAACAAAAGAGAAAAGGAGACTTTATTGTAGGATAAATGAGTGGCTTTTACTCCTCTTTTACCCATCAGACTGAAGAAGCCACCTGGATTGGCGGTGACACAATTCTACGAGTAAATAAGAAATCCAGACTCAATCGTCGGACATTTTGAAAGCAAATAACGCTAGACGACAGGGACTCATGAGAAGAGTTTGGTACAATGTATGATTGTCTTTTCACAGCCTGTGCACCAACATTTATTTATAATCCAGTGAAGAAAGTTCTACTAGGTGCTGAGAACGGCCGTGTGGTAATAGAGTGCAAGCCTCGTGCTGCCCCAAAAGCCAGATTCATATGGAAGCGAGGCTCAGAACTGCTGAACAACTCCACAAGGTTAGTCACTAGGAGACACCTAGTACTTCACTGTGCTCTTCTGCAGTGTTTTCAAAGCCATAAGCTTTAAATCGCCCAAGGAGAATGACCATGACAGATGTCGGTGCTTTTTAGGATGCGTATTTGGGATGATGGTAGCCTGGAGATTCTTAATGCCTCGAAAAGTGATGAAGGCTCCTACACGTGCTTCGCTGAGAATGACCGTGGTAAAGCCAACAGCACAGGGACACTCACCATCACAGGTCAGGGCAGGAGGAACTTCGCTTTGTGGTTTGGCAGCTTTGAGTTGCCACTGATTTTTGTGGATTTCCTTGTTTGTAGGAGCGACCGTGATTACCGTCGCTCCGGCCGACACGGACACTGTGGTCGGGGACAGCATTGTTCTCCATTGCTCGGCTTCTTACGACCCCAGTCTGGATATCACCTTCATTTGGACTGTAGATTACAGCTTCATCAATTTCTACGATGATCAAGAACATTATGAGCAGCTCATGGTAAGTCAAGTCAATATTTAACTGCTATTATTACAAAAAAAAACAGGTGTAAAGAGCACATTTTTACTTGCGTAAAAGTATGGATGTCTTACTGGAAAAATACACCATTACAGGACTTGAGTAAAGTCGTAAAGTATACATTTTTAAAAGAACTCCTTTAAAGTAATTTACTCATACTGAATTTAGGCTCACCAGGAAATGTGAAAAACAAGAAGCTCTTTATTTATGAGGTTTAGTTTGCTATTATAGAAATGAAATTTAACACTGTAACGTTTCGAAATGGCAGAACAACATATATGAAAAGAAAACAAAAAGTCAGTCTCAGTCAAACTGCAATCGCTAATTCACTTTGACACAATATAGCTTATAAATAGTACAAGGCACAAAGTACAAAGTACCTTCAGCATCCTGCAGATGGCCATATTGCCTTGTTCACCCAAGTAAAATGTTCTACTTTAGAAAAAAAAAACATGGCGACTATCACAATCACAATGTAACAAGTAACAAAAACGAAAAGTGGAAGTTGTCACGGAATGGGCTGGTTGATTCTGGACGAGAGGGGTATGGATCCCCGTGCGCAGCATGAAACAGCCGGAAGACGAGGGGTTACTTCTTTAGTGAAAGGTTTAATCCACAAAGGCGAAATACACAAGACGAGACGAGACGAAGAACAACCAAACGTAACAATTAGGACGCGACAACAACTGTGACTAAAACCGGTGCCTAAATACATGACACATGACGAGACAAACGACGAACACCTGGAGCAAAACAATTACGACAATCACGGAAGGACAGGGAGTGACGTGAAACAGCTGATCACCCAAAACAAAACACACGCGGGAAGAACGTGACACC
>MU204312.1:675545-686665 GCA_017309775.1 Paedocypris sp. Pulau Singkep
GACTATACTGTCATTCCAAGCGCAACGAAAGACTTCTAGCTTCGTTTTCTTCCATTTTCGTTCTAACTTCCTAGTGAGACACTTAAGATTTTTCAATTCATTATTATACCATTTGGCTTTATTTTTAATGATTATTTGTTTTTTTTGAAGAGGCGCAACCAAATCCAGAGTATTAGACAGAGTTAAGTTTAAAGTTTCAGTGATCTCGTCAAGATTTTTTCTTCTTTCAGGGACAACATTAAAAATGCTAAGACCCCGTAAAAACACAAACTGAAACTACATTTTTACACAGTGTAAAATGCATGTATATGTAAAAATTGGGAAAATATTTGAAAAGATACAACATATAACATAAATGCACCTACCACAGGATGTCATGAGGAACACAGTCAAATCTTATCCAAGTCTACAAAACACATGTAGACTAGACCTTGGCATAATCCCATGAGCCCTCAATCTCCCTTGTGATGGTGTAGTGCCCGTCCAATGAAGAAAGTTCCTCCTGCATCCGAGGTTCCACTACCAGCGAAATCCTTTTTCTCCCAGGCATAGAATGTTCCTCAGATCTTCTTTAAGTTATTCAACGCATCACTGAGATTCTGCCTTTAAGAATTCGTCATCTACTGTGCTTTAATTGTATTACGTGGAACAATTCATGCAGCAAGCAGGAAATAACACAAGGCGTTTTACAGGCACTACTATCTCAAGCCTCATGTCCATCTAAAATGCTTTATCCAACTGGTTCAGGCAAATAGCACCAAGTAGTGCGAAGTACAAAGCAGGTAGTACAAAACAGAATGGCTAGTGTTTTTCGAACAAGTATACAGACAACAGTGACTTCTGATTGAGTAAAACAAAGAAAACTCTTCATAAACTCCAGTTGGTCCAGAACTCCGCTGCCCGCATTGCCACCAAAACTCCACCATCTGCCCACATTACCCCTGTCGTACACCTACTCCACTGGCTTCCTGTTCAGCACAGGATCAACTTCAAAATTCTCATCCTAACCTTCAAGGCCATCCTCAACCTCGCCCCACAATACCTCTCCCATCTCATTCGTGTCGCCTCCTCCACCCTGTCTGTTCCTCGTGCCCGTCTGAGCACCATGGGGAGTCGAGCCACCTGCTCTCTGGAACTCTCTTCCACCCCACATCCGCAACGTTGGCACTCTTACCGTCTTCAAGGCTCAACTTAAGACTAACTTTTCAAAACTGGCCTTTGGACTGTAACTTTCACCGACTATTTTTTTTCCTGTAACTTGGATATGTCTCTCAACTTAAAAGTTTGTGTCTCTATGTATTCTGTTTCAGCGTCCTTGGGTGTCCTGAAAGGCGCTTAAAAAAATAAAATGTATTATTGAATTGAATTGAATTGAAAAATCCTTTATTAGTCCCACAGCGGGGAAATTTCACGTCACAACAGCAACAACAAATCCAAACAAATAAATAAACAAACATCACCATAACGCACTGCACACATCATAATAAACAAACAAACAAACACAGACCATAAATGAACAAGTAGCGCTGCCCGTCATAAGCATAGTTACAGTCACCAGTTTAAATTTAAATTCAAATTGTAGAGTCTAATCGCAGCAGGTAGGAAAGATCTGCGATATCTCTCCTTCACACAGCGGGGGTGAATCAGTCTCTCCAGAGCAGACAGTGAGTCCACCAGTGGGTGAGAGTCCAGGTCCAGGATGGATGATAGTTTATCCTTTTATTATCCTAGTTTATTATTATTATTATTATTATTATTATTATTATTATTAAAATAACGCTGAGATAAGCTAGAGAGGAAGGCCCAGCATCACATGTATTCACAGGGCCTAAGCTGCTAGCGGCGGCCCTGCCACTGGGAACAGATTCTATTCTTCAAATAATGCCAGTAGGGCAGCACAATGGTGCAGTGGGTAGCGCTCTTCCCTCACAGCATGGAGAATGCTTTCGGGGATTTTCTGTGTGAAGTTTGCACGCTCTCCTTGTGCTTGCGAGGGGTTTGAGTTGCATGAGGTTTTTTTTTTTCCTCCGGGTGCTCCGGCTTCCTTCCACAGTCCCTAAATATGCATTTATAAGTATCGAGTTTTGGAAAAAAAAAACCAGGAGTGAGAGTGTAAATGTGTGTGTTTGCGTGTCCTGCTTTCAGGCCCAGGGCTACTGGGACTGGGTCCGGTTTTTGGACAAAATGGAGAGATTATTTTGTCAGTACATTCGTGTGGAACAACCAACGCAGTCTATCGTTAGTCTGGCTGTGATAATGTTACTGAAAATATAATGTGTTTTTATGTTCAGCTGATGCCATTATACAGTATTGGGTTTTTACACAGATGTGTTACTGCCTGCTTTGTATTTTATGTGTCGCATAATGGCTTCATTCTCGGGGATTATTGGACCGCTCTCACCAGTTGATGAGAAGATTTATGCATCGTCATGGTCTTAATGAGGCAGCAGATTCACTCATGTGCTTGTGATGTGACGGTTTTATGGTAGATAAATGTTTCACCAGTTTGCAGGCGGCGAGTTAAAGATCATTTATAGGATTAGTGATACACACATATAGTCTGTAGAGACATAGATACGGTTCGTACACACAGAAGCCCCTTTCACACAGCAATGCCGGAAAATGCAGGGAAAATACCAGAACGTCTCTAACGGTAAAGACTGTTCACACAAGCGCTGACATTCCCATATTCCCGGAACGAATTTCCCGGCATTTGTCTGTTCACACATACATGCTTCCAAGCAATATATCGATATTCTGCCAGGAATGTCTGTATGTGTGAAAGGGGCTAGAAAATACAACGTGATACTTTTAAGAGAAAATAATTGATACACTTTTTGAATTCACACATGAACCAGTTTGGCAAGTGTTAGATTTGGCGACATCGGTAAACTTCTTCTCCTGTAACAGCTTTGCGCTGTTTTATTTCTCTCTCTGGTGCAGTAGCTCTCAAGGATGGATCCGGAGAGATGGCAAGGAGCAAGGAAACCAGTGTTAGAGCATTACAAAGTGATTTATTTGAGCATCCAAAGCATCTCTGGTTCTCAATTTATAGCCAGAAACAAAGAACGTGACAGTAGCGGTCAGCATGAGGTGTTACCAATGAACCAACAAGCACATGAGTTGGGCTTCTTCCGGTCCATACACTTAGTCACGAGAAACAGAAAATGTGAAAAGGCGAGTAAAATGATTATCAGCAGCTTCACAGCTAATCTCTTCCAGTCAGGTGGCCTCTGATGAGGCTTCAAACTTATTAATGAGAACTTCATGAGTCGTAGTCCAAGGAGCGGAACAAACAGTATTACATGACTCATCAGAATTCTAGATATAAGAATATATTACAGTACATATACCGAGAATACAAGGAGAATTAAACATAAAAGCATAAGGATATAAAGTAATTCTCACAGCAAGACATGTTTCGTCTAGAATTGTTTGGTGATCGTATTTGATTAGAATTCACATCTAGTACGTTCCAGCTTAATCTTTGTAATCTAGGGTGGACATTACAGGAGAACGGTGGGGTGTAGGCTATAATAGAGAATAGAAATGCTGGCCTGGCAGCAAACATGTAAAACAGGACATATTACTTCTGACACCACATCATACATCACTGCATGCGTGTGGTGGGCCTGCAGTGAACCAGCCCATGTTGGATGAGATGTTGGCTGCAGGATATTAAGGTTCGCAGGGTTTCTGTGAGCGCAGACATGAACGTGCGACATATACAACTCTCCCGGGTCGGTTTGGTGCGACTTGTCATTCATAACACGCCGAAAAGTGTTACTCTGCTTATTAGAATCCCTGTAGCTTTGTTGGTTGAGCGGGGGTTGGTATGCGCCTTGATTGTTGGTTGTGTAGGTATTTTTATTGGATTTTTTTGAGCTGTGCTTTTTTAGATCTCTTGAGTTTCCCAAGTCCATTGTATCCCATGCCGCTTGGCTGCTTTTGACATTTACAATGACCTGAAAGCATTTTTCAACCACATTGCCGGCGGAGGTGGGAAAATGGAGCTGTTCGAGATCCTTGAGTGTTATACACAACAACGTCAGAGATTCACTTCCTGAACCTTCATGGCCAGAAGGATTCGATGATGTTATGGTTAAAACAAAGTGTGGCAAAAAATGTCATAAAAACAGTGTTGATATAGTCAGTAAAATATAATGTATAATGTATTAATAGAGCAATACATTTATTTCATCTATTAAATATAGCTCTGCAAAAAGCAATTTACCAATTTAGAGTGTGTATCCCACCTCAGGCATAGTCACTGAGATTGACGACCCTGAAACGGAGAAAGTGGTAAAAAAAAAATAAAAAATTATTTACCGTATTTACTCGCTTATAAGTCGATCTGCTTATAAGTCGACCTACTTCACCCCCCACTTCAGCTGTGAGATTGTGGTATTTTGTTTAGACACCCTCATAAGTCGGGGGAAAGAAATGAGAGAAAAGGGAAAAGATAGAAATGAGTAAAAACCCAATTTTGTGTTTCATATAAAGTCAATTCCGGTTATTTGGGGTTCACGGGGACACTAAAGTGGCGCCGGGCACACACCCCCTTGCGAAATAAGATGAAGTAACCCTTAAAATATCATTAAACACTTTTTTTTCCAAACTTAAACATATAACACAGAACTAGAGGGAATAAATGATAGAACACCTGTTCAGATGCTCTTTAATCCTGTAGAAATAATAAAACTATTCAGACATTCTTGGTGGTAAAGGAAACCTAAAAATAAAGTAACCCTTTGTTTAAGTTGGTATTAATCTATTTAGGTTATTGTAAATGTATGTTTAAGGTTTTATTTTTCTGAAAGATTTATTTAGTTCACGTCATAAATGTTCATTTAATTACCGGGCTTGTGTCTCTGTTGTTTATTTTTGTGAGAAAGGGTGAAATATCTGCGCACTGTTCTGAGTAAAATATGTTCTATTTCTGTAGACCGCGCGTATAAGTCGACCCCCCCACTTTGAGCTCGAAATTAAGGAAAAATCCTCGACTTATAGTCGAGTAAATACGGTATTAAGTAAATTTATTGCGATTAATAGATGTTTTTATCCAACATTTCTACTTGAGCTTACAGTAAAATATAAGATCACCTTCATACTTTCTGTCATGAGTGGTGGTCGCAGGAAAGCGAGTCGAGTCTCAATATGCAGTTTAGGTGTTTGTTGTGGGTGAAGTCTGTGAGGCGAAATCAAGGTCGAAGAACAGGCACAAGGTCAAGGGCAGACAGCTACCGGATCAAAACGGGAATATATTCAGACGGGTCGAAATTCAAATGCAGTATTCTGTTTAATGTAAAGTCCAAAAAGCAAGAGTAGTAGTCAGAACACGGGCAGAAGGTCAAATCATGACGGGCACAGACAATAGACAGCGAGACTACGAACCAAAACAGACTGTTACGATCTAGCGCTGTACAGGACAGCCGGAGACAGCAGTGTACAAAAACATACACATTTCAAAAAGCAAAACTTGTCTGGGTTTGCAGTCCCTGAATTCTACGGACCTTTAGTTTGAAACGAGTGGTTAGATCACACGCTCTCAGTTCACTCTGTTGTTTACGTTTGTCTTGTGTTGGAGTTTGATTTCATTGGTCTGGCCAGGTGTAGTGTTTATTTGAGTTCATTATTTAATTATCCTGTTCACCTGTGTCTTGTTGCGTCTAATTTGTTCTTGTATTTAAGGCTGGGTTTTCTCTTGCCTGTTGCTGCTTGTTGCTCTTTAAGTACCTCTACTTAAGAAATTAGTTCGTGCCAAGAGCAGTTTTGTAAGGCTGCTTTCACACCTGTAGTTCGGTTCATTTGGTCTGGACCAAGGACTTTAATGATACATTATTGCATTTCTCTGGCATATTCACACCACACTTTTTGCTCTCATCCGAACCGAATCAAAATTCAGTCATGTGACAACATTCACGTCACTCATTGGCCAGATGTGTCCTTTAAATATTTCTTAAACTGCTTTTCAACTAATCAGAATTGCAGGTAAATTACATAAAGCAAATAGACAACATGCCTTTATTTAGTCTGGAGTATAACTTTAAACTATAGAAGTATCGTATATAGTTTGTTTTGATCGCTTGAGACAAACATTTATTGTATACACACATTTATATTCCGAGAGTGTAGCGCGGATGCGACCACAAAACATATTTGAATGTTGCACGCAGCGAAGGCGCTTCACTCTTCACTTCAGGAGAAAGCGTGACACGCACGGATTCGGAGATATTCTGAATATCTGCTTTTGGTGCGGATCAGAGTTCGATTGCGACTTTCACACCTGCCCAAACGAACCGTACCAAACAGGGAAACAAACTCTGGTGCGATTCAATCGAACAAAAGAAGGCAGGTGTGTAAGCACCTTAAGGCTGAAGTTTCATAAGTAGAGACACAACTAATGTGTAAAAACTTTGATTAACTGTTTTTTACACGTCTGAACTTCATGTTTCTCATGACTCTCTCAAAAATGAGTTGCTTAATCTAGTCGCTACAACATTTGGCCCGTCGTATTGTGAAACAATATTGCAACAACGATGATATTTTCTCAGAAAACGTGCTTTGTAACTCAAAACTTTCATTAGTAGAGGCATTTGTAAGTCGGGGTATCAATGTAGTTGATGCCGATTCAGCATGAGCAATCAGGCCTAGTCAATTCCTTGTCCCTCTTTGCTTTCCGTATAAGGCGCGCCACGCCCACAACTTTAATGCTGTTAACCCTCCTATTATGTTTGGGTTCAATTGTTGACCCGTTTTCAAAGATTTGTTGACTTTGAAACTTCTCCTGCTTGGCTTTTATTATGTAATCATCATATAAAAATATGATTTTGTTCACATATTTGTAACACCACGCTACATGTTTTATATTACAAAAATACTGTTCGGATCAAATTGACCGGTGTTAAAAGTTTAAAAATACAAAACAAATACAGTAATCCCTCGCTACTTCGCGGTTCGACTATTGCGGATTCACTGTATCGCGGATTTTTTTTTCTATATTACGTATAATTTCTATAATACTGTATTTTTTCACCTTGAAACTTGCTTTCTGCTTGTCTGAGTTAGTGTAACCTACATATAAGCAAAAGACATACAGTTGACATATTTGTAACGCCCGCTACATGTTTTGTTTAACAATGATAATGTTCGGGTCAATTTTAAGCTATAAAGAGTCAGAAAAATGAAATACTATTTGTTTTTTGGCAACAATTAGGAATAATACTCAGCTATCTCAGTCTCAGAGTGATCTCATTCTCTCTCTCTCTCTCTCTCTCTCTCACACACACACACACACACACACACACTGTTGGGGAAACTTTTTGGTTTCTGACACTTGCATGATAAAAAGCCCTCGGGTCAAATTGACCCACAATGATTGTTCCTCTGAAACGAACATAACAGTAGTGTTAAACACGATTACACTACATGTAAGCAAAGTAAACCTCAGTGAGATTTGAGATAAAATGGTTCTTATCCAAAATTTGTCTTGGCTCCACCAAAACTCCTGATATTAAAAAGTGAGAGGTGATCTTTGTCAAGATGACCACTATGAACCTTTAGAAATTGAGCTCTACTTTTAACCATTCAGTGACATTACACACACACACACACACACACACACACACACAAACACAGAGCATAGGGCAGCCATAAGCCACAAAGGACTGTGATTCAAACTTGGAACGCTTGGACCTCAACTGGAATGCTTGAGCATTGCGCTTTATCCGGGTTCCGTGTAGCCAATCGATTTGTATTTTACCGTTCCTAATAGAAACGTGCCTCCCGTGGAGATAATTTGAAGGTTTTAGTGTGCTTGGTCGGCAATTGCTCTTCAAATCTTTCCTGAGGCATGTCAGCGTTTTGCCAGCGCTTCCCCTTCCCCGCTGAGAGACCCTTTACCTCATTTGGCTCTTCCCCGTAAATCACAAATTTTCACCCCACCAAGACGCTTGGCAAGATGGATGACAATCAACACCACCATCTCCCGGCTTAATTAAGGATTACCCGGGATTCGGAAAGTTCAAAAGCGCCAATCATGCGTAGCTCTGATACCACACTGAAGTCTGTGTTTTGGCTGGTGTGAAACAGAAGTGATTATTAAATGAATTCAAAGTCCATCATTTACCAAAATACAGCTTTTAGGCAAAATTGATGGCTAAAGGATGCGAAACACCTTGCAAACAGAACAAAAGTAGAGTGATGACTAGTGGTTTGCTCATTTTTTTATTTCACACCTCACACCTCATGAATAGCTGGACACGTATTTATGGACGCATTCTGATTAATAAAGTATATTTTGTGTTTTTTTTTATTTAGTATATTTTGTCTTGACTTATTGCCTTTAAATTGCGTTTAACCCTGAATGCTTTTTAGATTGTGTGGAATTGTTCTACAGACAAAAAAAATTCTTTATGAAGAAACATTAAACTGAAACTAACTGCAATTCAATTACAACCACTGTAGACAGACGGAAAAAAATTAAGTCATTATTTTGGCAATATACAGTCACTTTTATTTAGCAGTATAGCAAAGTAATAGGTACTCAATCTTGGAAAAAAATATCTTTTAATCTAGATTAAGAATGGTTAAATAATGGATGGAAATACAGAATATTTTCATTTATTTATTCCTCACATATATATGATGACCTATCTATCTATCTATCTATCTATCTATCCAACTATCTGTCTGTCTATCTATCTATCCATCTGTTAATCCATCCATCCATTTATTCATTCATCAATCTATTCATACTATGTAATGCAATTATGACCCTACAGAAATTATTCTAATTGATTTCACCCACATTTGTGTGAAAGTGGTCATTCAGAAATTAAACAGCGACTGTTCTGTAATTTATTTACAGCGGAGATGGAGAGGTTCATTGTGTGTAACATCTTGTCTGGTCTGGATTTTGCAAACAAAACCTGGATCGAATATCTAATTAAAAGTGGCAGAGTGAGCTATTGATTTCTTTCGTAATTAACCTTAATTGTACGAAATATCAAAGGTGACATAATTGCTCCTGGTCACAAGGTCTTCACTCAATTCTCAAGGAACCACCACGTGCTTTACTTACAATGGTGAGACCCCCCCCCCCTCGCCCAACACACACACACACACACACACACACACAGAACTGTGAGTGTGAGTTTCAAAGGTCTATAATGTATATTGTATGGGAAATGGTCTAGCTCAACACGTAATTGAGAAAGATGAATTTTTAATACATTTCATGCTATTTCCAGGCTGATGGATATGGATCTTTTTTTAGATAGAAAGACAGACAGGTAGATAGATAGATAGATAGATAGATAGATAGATAGATAGATAGATAGATAGATAGATAGATAGATAGATAGATAGATAGATGTATGGATAGGTGTATAGATGGATAGATACAATCTTTATTTGTCTCACAAATGAAAGATGTTACAGTAGCAACCAAAAAAACAAGTAAAAGTATACACCTGGCAAACAATACTTAAAAAAAAAGACTTAAAAAATATGGGAAATGCGAGTGGTTCTGCATTTGTCTTTGATTTGACTCCTATCCGTATCATCTCATCCCGACAGCAGTTTCACGCTCTTACGCCGGCACTCCAGAGACTAATTAATCCCTCGGGAAGTGGAACAGGACAGAATCTACCGGAATCCCGCACACGGAGATGCACAATTAGCCGCAGCATCGGCTTCGTGAAAGATTGTTCACCCTCTGAAGACAAAAGCGATGCCAGTGGACTGAAAGTGTGTGATGTCCATCCGTTCATCAACGCGGTGGACTCACTTCAGTCAGATCACAGCAACGATTTTGCGATTGGAGTTCAGTAATTAGCAGACTCAGTCACTAGTAATGCGTTTTTAATAAACTCGCTTTCTAAATCAAAGGTGCATTTGCATTTTCCGTGAAACAAATTGCTTCAAATGAGAAACTACTCTGAATGTGTAAGTCGCATTGTGGTCTTACTCTTCATTGGAGTCTTCATGAAGCTAATGTAAAGCAGAAAGCCTATGCTGGAGAAATAATGCAAGCAAAACGATTAATGAGTCAAGATACAGTTGTGTTTTTTTTCTCATTGCAATTGTGAGTTGTGTCCTGCAGCACAGACTTGATTCCATCAATCAACTGTATTGACTGAATAAACTTATTCTAACTGAAATTTGTTTTCACATCCCAATGTGCACTTACGGTGTTCATCAAGATACTATTTCTTTTTAATATATAAAACCCATTAAAGCTAAAAGTCTTTCATCTGTGGACCAGCGTGCGTTTCTTTCGGCTCTCCAGTTTGCTCTCACAGTCCAATAACATGCACCCACTGCTCTGGGTTAGTGTGTGTCACTTCACTGTGTGTGTGTGTGTGTGTGTGTGTGTGTGTGTGTGTGTGTGTGTGTGTGTGGCTTCACTAGATGGTTAAATGCAGAGTGTAATTCCGTTACAGACATGTGGCTATAGTGGCAAACATTTTTTTTTTTTTTAATAAATGTTATGAAATCGAAACTTTAAAACTTTCTTTTTTTTTTTTTACTGTTTTATTAATTTTTTTTTTTTTACAAAAGATGAAAAACGCTTTTTTTTTTTTTACGCTTTAAAAAAAAAATTGAAGAAAAAGTAAGTCTTGGTACAGTAAAAAAAAAAAAAAAACGTAGTCTTTGTTCGTAAGACTTACTATTGCAATTATATGAACATTATTTATTGCGCTAAAATGTACATTGTACAATAATTGTGAATCCATCGAGAATCCATTCACAAGAGATGTTAAATGAGACATCATTCAGGGTACGGGCATCCTGTACAAATAATCATTCCCGTCTTCTGCCGCTTATCCGGGGCCGGGTCGCGGGGGCAACAGCCTCAGTAAGGAGGCCCAGACTTCCCTTGCCCCAGCTACGTCCTCTAGCTCTTCCGGAAGAATTTCGAGGCGTTCCCTGGCCAGCCGGGAGACATAGTCTCTCCAGCGGGTCCTGGGTCTGCCCCTGGGTCTTCTCCCAGTGGGACATGCCCGGAACACCTCAGCAGCAAGGCGTCCGGGGGGCATCCTTACCAGATGCCCGAACCACCCCATCTGGCCCCTCTCGACCCGAAGGAGCAGCGGCTCTACTCCGAGCTCCTCCCG
>JABUMW010012661.1:0-10380 GCA_017309775.1 Paedocypris sp. Pulau Singkep
ATGGTGTGGCCATATGTGAGTGGTAAAATAGTAGAGGTGTTCAGTGTGACCAGTTTTAAAATTGTGTGATCAGGTGTGAGTGGTAAAATATTAGGGGTGTTCTGGTTAATCAGTTGTGGGGTTTAAATGCATGATCATTGGTGAGTGGTAAACATTAGATATGTACTGTTTGATCAGGTGTGAGTTTTAAATGTGTGATCATTTGTGAGTGGTTAAAGATTAGAAGGTTTCTGGTTGATAAGTAGCAAGTTACAACCTGTTGCTGGACCATCAGATATGTTCTATTATGTTTGTGGAGTATATAAGGGACCCAGTGGATGGAGAGGGGAGAGAGCTCCGGCCTGCAGGTTGATACAGAAGTACTTCTGCTATAACATCTTTTGCTCTCTCGTCGTTAGACTTTGTTAATAAAGCTCTTGCGTTTAAATTACATTCTCTTGACTCATAAAATTTTTTCAACCACATAATTTGGCGTCACGAACAGGATCTTTATTTTTGAAGACAAGAAAAGTTAAATTGATCGATCAAGAAAAGCAACGTTGCGGCGACAGGATCCGACAAGCAGACGTGTTGCGGAGCCTGGTCCTTCCTCCAACTGCGAATTGAGACATCCCGGCGCCACTAGATAACAGGTAAGACAAAGATAGTTTACTTTGTCTAATTTAGAGGGAAGTTTCATTTTGCAGAAGGATAAGGTAGAAATAGCATAATTAATAAACGTTTCAAAGACTTGATGGAAATATAAATAAAAATGAACAAGCGTCTTCTAGAATAAAAACGAACAAGTAAAGAATAAAATTTTAATCCTTGTGACTGACAAAGATACATCAGAAACATATAGGGGATTTAGACTGAAAAAGGAAATCTGTAGAATTTCCTCTCTGGAGGACTGGCCTCCAGAGTTTATGTTAGCTGCCGGTTCTTGGTGAACCTGGACTTTTGGTGAGTCCTAAAGATTCGTGGGAGGATCTGGAAATCTTTTGGTGAGATTTCTATCTCGTAGTGAGATTAGCAGCGCAACTTCTCCTGTGGTGGGTTGTTGTTAAGACTGAAACCCGTAGTGTTTCAGAATAGGGATGCCTGTAGAGCTCCCCTGAAGACCCGTAGAGCTTCCGAGAAGACTTTGAGATTCTCAGAAGACTGGTGTTCTTCAGTGTCTAATCCCAAGAACCTGTAGTGTTCTAGCGGCAATTATAAAGGTTTTGATGGGTCCCACAGATGTGTGATATAGTTTAAAGAAAATCTGGTAATGTTTTAAAAAAAAATAAGAAAAAAGTGTATTAGTTGTGGAATATTGGATTTGAAATTCTAAGCTGCATTTCTCTGCTGTTGTGTGCCCTGCCAGTCTGCTCAGAAGGTGTGTGTGTATGTGCGCGTGTGTGTGCATGCGTGTGTGTGTATGTGTGTGTGTGTGGGGGTGGGTGTTTGAAATTAGTGCTGTTGACTGAAAAGGGATGTTTCATTGAATCTAAGTTTTCCTTTATCCGATTGTCAGATATAGTCCATTGTTATTGTCCAAGTAGGTAATTTTTGATTGTTCCACAGAATAGAGAGAGGGTGAGCTTGTCTCTGCATCTTTTAGTTTTGCAGTTGTTGCATTTTTTCTTCGTCTTACATTTGTTGGGAAAACAAACAAACAATTAAAGTAATTAACTAAACATTATTTCATTTAATAAAAATAGTTATATTAATTTAAATGAAATAAATTGATTAGAAAATAAAAGTATTTCCCAAATTAGAATTAATTAATCAATTACTTGATAAAATAAATAAATAAATAAATAATTAAATTAATCCAATTAGAATAAAGTGTAATTAAAATTAAATAGAATTATTTAATTAGGGTTAAATTAAATTAAAATAATAAATAAATAAGTAAATAAACAAATAAAAATGAGTGAGCAGAAAGACTTAGAGAAAACTTGTTCTCCTATAGAATGGATAACTAAAAGGAATGAGAAAGATGGTGTTGAACTGAAAGCATGGTGTCTTGAATTAGCTAAAAAACTGAAAAAATCCAAAGCAGATGTAATTTGGCCCGAGCATGGGACATGGGATTTAACTGTAATAAATGGTGTAGAGAAATGGTTAGAGGATAAAGTTGAAACAGCTAAAAAACGTAATAAAATAAACCGGGAAGCTAGAGCTCTAAGAATGATTAAATGGAGAAAATACAGGAGCAAATGGTTTGCAGAGACAGGGAAGAGGCGTGACTCATTGAAACAGAAGGCTGAACAGGAACTGACACCAACACAGTGCAACACTGCTAAGGCAGACAGTCTACCTACAGCGCCACCTGGTTACACTCCAGTATATGAACACACACATAACATTTATCCATTTGGTCGAATGACTGCAAGCGATTTGCCTGATTTTCAAAGTACATACCCACAGAAAACACTTTCAAAGAGTCCAATAACAGCACCGGATAAAGCACAGGCTTCAGAGTTAAAAATTACACAAAACAAGGTTGCCGGAATTTATCCCATCATTAAAGAAGAGATTGTTGAAGATTATGACATTGTTGAGGGGAAGTTGACATTAAGAAGGGAAATAGAACGTGAAGAGGAAAGCGAAGAAGGTGAATTAATAAATGACATAGTAATAGAGATGGAGGAAGAAACACCAGCAAGAAAAATTAGGAGACCTCCCAGATCAACCCCCGACAGAGTCACCAGTACTAGTCTCTCAGTAAGACCAAAACAAACAAGTGCGAGGAGAACTCAAATGACACAGAACTTAGAAAAACCAGGTGATGGGTTTGAGGTAGAGCAGAAGTTTAGAAGCACACAGAGAGAGAAGGACGAATATTTTGATGATTACTTAGAAGAGAAAGATAATTTTGTATATAATCAGACAACTCAATTTGACATGACACTAAATAAAGATGATGCATATGGTCAGTGGAGGGAAAGACAGAAATACATACACCATAAATCACCTCTAAGAAGTCCTTATGATGTAAAATCCAGAGATACACATATGGCTCCATTGTTAGTGGAAGGTAGAAGCATGAAATTTGTCCCGTGGGCTACTCGTGACGTAGAAACTGTTAAAGCTAAATTACCAAATTTAAGAGAAGGAGCTAATAGATGGATTGCAGCATTTGAAGAAGAAACGCTGTCAACTATTCTCGCGGTCGGTGATATAAAAGTATTACTTGCTAAATCATTTACTCGAATCGAGATGGAAGAGTTATTTTTCGATGCTGGAATTGGCATGGCAACAGGGCGTAATGACTTTGATGGTCAATCTCTGAACAATTACAGACCCTACTTGTGGGAATCATTGCGCAAAAGATTCCCAACAAAGAGGACAAAGAGCAAGCAGCTCACCAAGCCTTGTGGTGTCGAGGACAACTACGATCAGTGGCTGACTGAACAAGTGCAACATTGGCTCAACCTCACCAATGAGAATGTAACTGAAAGCAGTGCGTCTGTCTGCGCGCAGCTGTTTCGATCTGCGGTCAAAGAAAGCCTCCCAGAGACGGTGCAGCACAAGCTCAAGAACATTCCAGGGCTGGATGGAATGGACCATGCTCAATGGTCAGAGACTGTGGGACATTTTGTCAAACTCCTACAAGATGAACTGAAAAACCTTGACAAGCAAGCCAAAGACATCAACAGAAAGCTCGCCCAAGCCAATCTGGACGTGCTCAAGAAAGACAAGAACAAGAAGGGGATGTATGTCGTTCAGAGTGAGGCTGAAGCTACAAAGTCAGAGAGCCATCCAGTGCCGTCAGATAACTCTGATCAAAAATTTAAAATAGAAAATCGTGCAGCGGAAAACGATAATGGTAACTTGCCTCCTGTTAATGTTACTGTAAATTTCCCACCTGGTCATCATACTGATAGTAGAGACAGATACAATCAAACCTTTAGAGGACGTGGTAGATTTATGCCTAAAGGTAGATTTATGGGAAATAGAGGAAAAAATAGAGATAACAGATGTTTTGGATGTGGGGAAGAGGGTCACAACAGGCGTGAGTGTCCAACAAACCCATGGCCAACAATCCAATAGGAATTTGCAGAGAATCCTGCTGCAGGACAACTTGTTGTTTTATCGAAAAATGAAACTGATGAACCGATGATTACATGTGAAATAGGTGGAACAAAAATTAATTGCATGGTAGATACCGGGGCCGAATATTCATGTATCAAACCGTCATCTAAATGTTTGCCAAAATCAAACACCTGCGTACGAACAGTAGGATTCTCTGGAAATAGACAAATTATACCATTGAGTAAACCTGTTAAACTGATAATTGAAGGGAAAACAATCCACACACAAGTACTGATCTCAGAACAAGCACCTAATTTAATAGGGAGAGATGTACTTTGTGCACTAAACACCACACTAACACTCACCACAGAGGGAGTAGTTTTTCAGTGTCCTGTAAGTAAAGTTACCAGTACAGACTCACCAGTTTTATATTATATAACCGCAGGACACATGCAGAAAAAGGGACAGGAAGTAATCAAACATCGTAGAGGAAGAGAACCACAGTATTTTGGACATTGCCCCACACTGTATAGTGACACAGGTGATAATTTGACATATGAGAACACATTAAAAATAGGAGAAAATGTATTATTGACAGCCGCAGGTATAATAGTAACGAAAAAAGGAGCTGCTGTTAGATTAAAAAACATTGCTGGATTTGAAACAACAAACAACCGTCCTCATGTGACATTGTGGTTATATGGTGAGAACAGAGCAAGAGAAATGGGAAATGAAGTGAAGAAATCATGGGAAAAAGAGTGGAAAAGAGAAGGAGCAGGTCACTGGGTGAGTTCTGATGGGGAAATGGAATTGTATGATTTTGAAAATGAACAGATAGGAGAAAGAGGAAAAATGACATTAAAACCAGACAATTTAGAAGAAAAATTGATTGCCGAGGTACCAGAAGATTTATGGGCTAAAGATGATTATGACATAGGATTGCTTAAATGTGAGCCTGTTACTGTGAAATTGAAGCAGGGATCTATCGAACCATATAGACCTCAGTATAAAATAAACGGAAAAATAAGACGCGGAAGAAGGAATTGACAAAGTTATCAGTAATTTAAAACAAGCAGGAATACTGATACCTTCCAAAAGTACTTGTAATACACCTATTCTGCCAGTGAAGAAACCAAATGGGAAATGGAGAATGGTACATGATTTAAGAGCAGTTAATGAGGTAGTGGAAGAAATTGAAGCAATTGTGCCAAATCCGGTAATGTTATTGGATAACATTGAGTGTAGACACAAATATTTTTCAACCATTGATTTGACATCTGCATTTTTCACAGTTCCTCTACATGAAAAAAGTCGACACCTATTTGCATTCGCTTGGAAAGGAGAAAAACTGACATATAGCCGACTACCTCAAGGTTTCGTACATTCTCCACACATTTTTAACCAAAAACTAAAAAATGAAATTAATATTGACAAGGATGGACATGAAGTAGTTATTCAATATGTAGATGACATTTTAGTAGGTCATGAAACATATGAAGGGTGCTTAACAAAAACAAAAGAAGTGTTACTGGAATTACATAGGATAGGGATGAAAGTATCCAAAGAAAAGATGGTTCTGGCAAAAAAGGAAGTTTTGTATTTGGGAAAACGAGTAAGTCAAGGGAAAATTAAGCCTTCAGAGAAAAACATTGAGACTGTAAGAAATTACTGTAAACCTACCACCGTAAAAGAAATGATGGGGTTTTTAGGAACTACAGGGTTTTGTAGTGATTTCATTGCGGAGTATGCGGAAAAGGTGAAGGAATTGAGAGACATAATGAAGAGAACAGGTATGAAAAATTTGAATGCACCATTAATTTGGACAGAAAAAGGGGAAAGGCAGTTCGAAGAAATCAAAAAAGAGATAATAAATGTGACAAATATGGCGACTGTAGATTACAAAAGACCCTTCTACATGGATGTAGCTATAAAAGAAGGAGGATTGGCTGTAGCTATTTTATTTCAACAAAATGGGAAAATAAAAACTCCTTTAGGATGGTTTTCAACATATCTGCAAGGATTGGAGGACTGGACAGATTGTGAGAAAAACTTAGAAGCAGTATTTTGGGCATACCACAAAGCAATCAAAACAACATTAGGTCACAAGTTGGAGATCAGATCAACTCACGAAGTAATGGGCATAATTGAACAGCAGAGGTTTAATTTGAGTATAGGACGGAGAATGAAATATTTGGAATTAATTGAAAAATATAATCTGACGGTTAAAATAATCAAAACAAAAAATGAAGCTAATAGATTGCTATTTTGTAAGCAGGGCATCCCACATAAATGTTCAGATGAAGGTGTAAAAGATATGAAAATCCGGCCAGACTTAAAAGCAGAAAAAATAATTGGAAGAGTATTATGGGTTGATGGATCATGTAAGAAAAATCATAAAGGAGAATCAGAAATGGGTTATGGAATTGTTGAACTAACAGATGCTGGATTGAATGTAGCGCGGGAACAAAAGGTGGAGTCAGGAATTATGTCGTCCCAAAGAGCAGAGATTATGGCAATAACTGAAGCTTGTCGAATGCTAAAGGGGGATGTAGGTACTATAATCACTGATTCTGGTTATGGATATAGTGTGTGTCACTATTTTGGAAAAATTTGGGAAGGAAATAATTAGAAGAAAACAAATGGTAAACCAATTGCACATGAAGCAGAAATTAAAGTGTTGTTGAAAGAGTGTCAAGGTCCCTTAGAGTTGAGTATTGTGAAATGTGAAGCACATAATACTAATAATAATAATCTTGTTTATTTAGGAAATAATTTGGCAGACCAAGCAGCTAAAGTTGCTGCCACACGGCAGGTAACTATGGCAGTAGTAACCCGGGCTGGAAACAAAGTAGAGTGTGTAAACCTTGAAAACAGCCTAGAGATGATTCAACAATTACATACAGAAGCCTCAGCACAAGAAAAATTTGAGTGGAAGATTAGAGGTGCGAAAGAAGTGAATGGTGTATGGAAGACTGAGCAGGGGCAGACGATTGTGAGTGAAAATTTGGAAAAACTAGTTCTTGATCAAGCTCACGGTCCATGGCACAATGGCAGGGCTGAGATGGTTGATCATATTCTAAGAAGAAACCATATGTGGTTCCCCAAATTACAGGAAAAGGTCAATTTATATTTAAGCCGTTGTGATGAGTGCATGACAAGAAACATTAAATGTGCACCTCACCAAATTAGACATTTTCCTAGTCCCAAAGGACCATTTTTACATTTGGTTATGGATTTTGTGGATATGATTACACCAGTAAAAGGAAAAAGATACATGTTGGTGATAGTAGATAGATTTTCGAGATGGGTTGAAGCATTTCCTGTGGGACAGCAGAGCGGAGAGGCGGTGGCACAAGCATTGTCAAAGGAGGTAATACCAAGATTTGGGATACCCAGTATTGTTCAGTGTGACAATGGACCTGGTTTTGTGTCGAAAGTGTTGAAAAGAATGTGTAAGAAATTGCACATCCAAATCAAATATGGTTCTGTGTATCGGCCCCAGTCACAAGGAAGAGTCGAGAGAATGAACCAGACAATTAAATGTAAGCTTTCTAAAATATGTGCGCGTACGGGTCTTAACTGGATTGATGCGTTGCCAATAGCATTAACTGCTATTAGAAATAGCACAAACAGAGAAACGAAATTAACACCACATGAGATGGTGATGGGAAGAGAAATGCCTTGGGGAGAACCCAATGTTGAAATTGAAGACATTGACCATCTGAGGAGTGAACTGGACAGGTATGTATCAAGCCTGAGTAACATCCATGCAAGTATTTTACAGACGGAGACTCGACCGAGAGAGAAACCTGAGGAGAGTGTAAAACCCGGACGAATCCAGAAGGGGGAGAAGGTGTACATAAAGGTGTACAGACGAAAGTGGGATGAGCCAAGGAGAGAAGGCCCTTATGAGGTGGTAGAAGCAACCCCAACTGCGGTAAAAGTGCTTGGCTCAAATCTGTGGTATCATATTTCACACTGTGTGAGAGTGAGAGACTGTACTCTGGGTGAAACAGAGAGCCACAAGGAAAAAGACAATATCAACTGAACGACAACACAGCTGATGATTTTATTTTCACAGAGACTAATCTATTTTAAAAAAAAAAGGACTGGAAAAGGGGGTTGTGCAAACAGTAGGAATAGTTAAAATTGAACAGTTAAATCGTGAACAATGAAGTTATTTGTATTATGGACAATATGTATGCTGGTACATGGTACTTGTGGTAGACGTTCTCGAAGTTATGCAAAAGATGTGAGACCAAAAGAGGTAGTGATAACTATGAAAGAAGATCAACCCAAGACGGTAGCCATAGACTTGTGTAATATAATCCATTGTGGGCCTAATAGTGCAGAAAATGAAATAACATGGAACGGATATGATGTTTATGGTTGTCTTTGGCCTGCGGCCTATGGATCAGAACGATATCCATGGTGTCCTTCATGGGACAAAGTTCAATGGTCAAGTAATCCTTCATATGTGAGGGGGCAAAGCAAATTAAAGGAGAAAGTTTTAATACATAGAGGACACAAAAAAGGAAAAAATCCGATAATTGTATCAATAAAAGCCCTAAATGGAAGCATAGACAAGGGACTTGAACCAGAATCTAAAATATTAATAGAAGAAAAAAGAAGATATGTTTTTTGGATAACTATAGGGGTAGACATTTCAGGAATAGACCCTCTAGGTATGATTAAAGTAGTAATACTGAAACAACAAGTAGCTACGCCTACTATTGAAACGGGTAAACTAGATAACACAAATGAACAGGAAGATATAGAGATAACCGCCGTGGTAAAAGAATTAAATGCAGGAACATTTGAGGAAGCCATAGCAATTGAGACGGGTTACAGTGAGAGAAATGAATGGTTAGAATGGGTAAAATACACTGCTGAAACTTTAAATACAAAAAATTGTTACGTGTGTGCGGCTGCTAGACCAAATTTAGCTACATTTCCGGCTCAAGGAGAAAACATTAAATGTCTGGTAAAATTATTCAGCAATAATAATGTGACAGGGTGTGATCCTGAAGAGAAAAAATACCCTGCAGTAAAATTGACCGATCCAGGGGGTATAATAGCTTATAAAAATAATTATACATGTGTGCAACGAAATGTGGGTAACATAGATTTCAAGAATTTTGAAGTAGGATGGTGTGGAAGTATTCTAAAAAACGAAGAATTTGAGGAAAACGAACTAACTGAACAAAATGTGGAACGAGCAGATTTATGGTGGTTGTGTGGAGACATGAAATTAAGAAGAACCCTTAAAGGCAATTGGAAAGGTGAATGTGCTCTAGTCAATCTAATAATGCCATTTAGCATAATAAAAGTAGAACCAGATGATGTTGATAAATTGTCAAATGGGGTACATCAACTCCATCGATCTAAAAGAGAAAGTAAAGCCCCCGGAGGCACTTTTGACAATAAAGTTTGGATAGACCACATTGGGGTACCGAGAGGAATTCCAGACGAATTTAAGGCAAGAAATCAAATTGCTGCGGGGTTTGAGTCTGTATTTTTTTGGTGGGTAACAATCAATAAAAATGTAGATTGGATCAATTATTTGTATTACAATCAGCAAAGATTTGTAAATTTCACAAGGGATGCAGTAAGAGGCATGCATGAGCAATTAGATAAAACATCTATGATGACCATTCAAAACCGAATTGCATTAGATATGTTATTAGCTGAACGTGGAGGTGTGTGCAAAATCATTGGCCCAATGTGTTGTACATTTATACCCAACAATACTGCACCTGATGGTAGCATTACAAGAGCTTTACAAGGTTTAGACCAGTTATCTAATGAATTAGCGGAAAATGCTGGAATTGACAACCCAATAACTCGATGGATGGAAAAGTGGTTTGGTAAATGGAGTGGCATAATTGGGAATGTTCTGATTGCAATAATATGTACTGTTGGAATTGTGGGTTTATGTGGGTGTTGTTGTATTCCATGTATAAGAAGTCTTGCTCAAAAAACCATTGAAACAAGTATGACCAAAATGATGGCCGTAAAATTGGAAAAAGTTGCATTGCTAAATAATGAACAATGTAATGATGATGATGATGTTTATTATGTTGATGTTGATGATATGGATGACAATAATTGGAGTGAGAATGAGAATGCAAGTATGAGAGTATGAAATAAGTGAGTGAAAGTAGTGTTGGATGCTGGTGGAAGATTGACAGGAATGGAGCTGAGATGGGGAACCAGGAGGAGGTGCCAGAAAACTGGGAGAAGTGCCAACCACCATGGAAAGATGGGGGATCGTTTGAAGATACATCGGGCACGCCATACATATAGATCTCATTGTATTAGTCCAAATTCTCCTGCCAATTGTATAAGGAGTATTGCTTTTGAAAAGAAAAAAAAAAA
>MU204313.1:22559-37130 GCA_017309775.1 Paedocypris sp. Pulau Singkep
ATTACTGTAATGGTCTTCTGGGAGGTTCTCCTGCTAAACTAATAGATAAACTTCAGTTAGTTCAGAATGCAGCTGCTAGATTACTCACTAAAACAAAAAAATTTAGCCATATTAGTCCAGTGTTAATGTCGCTACACTGGTTACCTGTTAAATATCGCATCCAGTTTAAAATTCTCTTAATCACCTATAAAGCACTAAAGGGTTTAGCTCCTCTATATCTCAGTGAGCTCATCACTTACTACGAGCCTACACGACTGCTGCGCTCTCAAAACTCCGGCCAACTTATAATACCGCCAATCTCTAAAATCTACCAGGGAGGAAGATCCTTTTCATACTTAGCACCCAAACTATGGAATGCTCTGCCTAGTCCAATTCGAGACTCAGAATCAGTGAGTCAATTTAAGTCTAGACTGAAGACGAGTCTCTTTAACGAAGCATATATTGACCTGTTATAATAACTTACAGAAAAAATGTATATAATCGTAAAGAAAGGCTGCTTAGTTTAGTGCTCGGAACCAAATCACACCTACACCTCTGAAAACTGTCAAAATCTTTAATTATGGTACTTCATGTTTTTCTAATTTCTTTGTTTTCTCTGTGTTTCACTCCACTACTGAGCGCTGAGTGCCGTACGACTGGAATCTCCTAGGAGCTTCGGGTTGATCTTCTCTATGATGCCTCCTGGAGCTCTGTAGACCTGATGACGCTGTTTACGTGGAGAAATGGCCTCTTTCCCCACTGGGAGGGAAGCACCTTCCGAAACCATCATTAATAATGGCGCGAAACAACCAACCGATTGTGTAGTGTTATAATGCCAGAGGAGACTGGCACCAGTGAGCCGGGTTCTCCCCAGGGTTTTGTTTTACCTGGCCACTGTCGCATATGTGCTTGCTCACTGGTCTTGGTTTTTGTCTTTGTCTTGTCATAGTGATAATCACAGCCATTTACTTAAAAAGTAAATAAAAAAGCAACAACTGAATAAAAAGCAACAATTCTCTAACATATTCACACATGCGCTTTGAGACATGTGAAAAGCACCTTACAAATGCTCAAAACTTGAACTAATAAACATTTCATAGCAGAGAGTGCACAGATATGTGTTATATTTTACAATAATAAATTGTTCTAAAACCTGAGGCGTAAAGTACTTGAGTACACTTTAGGAATTTTTGTAAATTTTGTAATTATTGTAAATATTTTTTTACGTATTAGTGTTTTTGGCTACCATATACTTGCACTGAGTATCAAAAATATATTTAAAAACTTTTAAATTCACACAGTAACTTTTTTGATTGCCTGAATGTATTGGTAAAGTACTAATACAAGTACGATTACTATTCTCAGTGTTTCACTGTCTGAAGAATTTTTTTCATTTGCTTTACGCGTTTGTCACACTATTTTTCTTTTTTAGAATCAATTGTATTATACATATGTATACATATTGTAGATTTACAAAATGCACAAAAAATCCTAAAGTGTAGCTAAGTACTTTACACCTCTGTCTAAAAGGGCTGAGTAACTCTACTGCAGTATCTCGCAGATTTAAAAACGGATCAAATTAATTATTTAACAAACCGCTAATGTGCACATGTATATTGAAGTATTGTCTAAATAAAGTCTTGTTCGAGAGGTTTTTTACCTGGCCACTGTCGCATATGTGCTTGCTCACTGTCATTGTCACAGTCATAGTCATATTTCTAACACCAACTACTAATGAATAAAGCACAACAATCCTCTTACATATTCACACGTGCGCTTTGAGACTTTGTTAAAACTGTGACAAATGCCTTACAAACGCACAGAACTTGAACTTAAATGAGCTGATGTCTGGGGAGCTTTAATGTTGTTTGTCATTAGCAAAACGCTTAAAAAAGCAAATGATAGTAAACAAATGGTAGAGTAAACAATGAAGTGGTAATTACCGCGGAAAGCAATTAGCTTCAGCCGTGATTGCTGGACTGACACGCCCGACGGAAGTACTTGCAATTAGCATATTGCTATCGAGCTGTACATGATATGATCCTGACACAAAGATCTAGAGCGCTGACAGGACTGCACTCGGTTAACTCATCTTAACCAGTTATCACGTGGGTGGATCTCAATTTCCCAAGCAGATGACACATAATTAAGACGGAGGAGAACAGAAAGCGCATCCCTCCAGGAGAATTACGCAATAATAAATTAGGAGGATGATGCTTTGGATTCATACAGAACAGTGAAGCAAGAAAATATCAAATTAAACCACAATTATCGGATGTTGTTGGAGATTATATCGCGGCGGGTCGTCCTAAGAAGACGCCTTGTCGCCATGGAGTCAAATCAAGGAGCGATGCAGAGCTCATTTACATAGTCACTTACCGGTCACTTCATCAGGCTCAATGGTCTAACTGTTCGTTAACTGAGATTTCTAATCTTTGCCAATCACACGGCAGCAACTCAATGTGTTTAGTCCTGGAGACACGGTGGTGATGAACTGCTGCAGTTCACACCAGCACAATGATCGGAGAAGAAGAGACTTATTCACGACTTCAACTTCACTGAAAGTCACTTTCTTCCCCGTGCAATTCACCAACGGCACATGCCACTTTATCCTCTCTTTATCCCTCTTATTTGAAACATAATTTGTATTTTGGAAACGTTTGCTCTAATTTTATATTTTATATACTTTATAATAGATATATTATTTATATTTTATCTTACACAATGCACATTATTTACATTTTTATTTTGTGTGTTTTTCCTATATTGCACCAAACGGAGTAATGTTCCTAATTTCGTTGTAAACTTGTGATGCATGGACAATAAATGCATTCTATTCCATTCTATCTCTATTCTATTATTCTAGACAATAATTGACTGGACACTTTCAATAAATATGTTTTTTATTCTACACGTTATGTTATGCCATGGTATGTTCTACATTGCAACATGTAATACAAATTTTGAGGCTTTTAGAGCTAAAATGAACACAGTGAATTTAATCATAATGAAGCACTTTGATGTCGAGTTGAACTTGATGCCAAAATGATTCTACCATTCTTTTCAAGATACTGGAAGACTTGTCTTTGTTTATAAATATTGTGTTTAATGTCTGCGCTTAATGGTTTTTTTTTTATACTATTGACAGTGTGAAATTACTTGCCTAGCAATGTATGGCATCATATTTTGTATGATCAATATTATGTTGTTTATCTGGTTATCACTGCATGCAATTGATGAAAATAGAAAGAGTAAAATGCATCAACAGTTTTGAACATTTTAGTGAAATAAAATACAGATAAAACATTGCTCTCCTTATCAGATTTTGTTTATTTAAAAAAAATGTCAATCTCGTCTCGTCTGTTTCTCGTGGGAAAAGAGTCTCGTCCCACTCCTATCTATTACCCCTAAAAAAAGCCATATTACTTTCTCCATTTTCAGATGGTTCCATTCCATCACACATACAGAACAGAACTCGACTACAGAACTGCAGTAAAATCTGTCCTAAAATCAGATACGATAAGATAAGATAATTGAAACTGCAGAACCAGCGGTAGGGGGAATCGAACCAGCACCATCTATTGGACACCATTCCAAGTGTCCTACCACTGGACCACAACTGCCACAAAAATCATTGGGAAACCTGTTAGAACGCTTTCTCAAATCCACGACTAGCTAGTCACTAGTCACTCAGGCTAGCGGGCAGGACCTGAGAAGAGCCCGTGTCTGAACTGCTTCCGTCTGGACGGCGGCTCCGACACACCACATGCGGGACCCAGAGGAGGAGAGACACCTTCATGCCGAAAGCCATAACACTCCTGAACACCTTGACCTTGACCTAACCCTCATCCTACCCAATGTTAATAGCATCAAAACACCCGTCGCAACTTTAAACTCTTACTTCTACTGATTCTTTACACTTTTTTTAAGCTTACATTTTATTTACATCATTCTTACACTGCAGCTCTGTTCAGTCCCTTTAACTGACCCAAGTTTCTTTGAAAAGTCAGTGTCCTCTGATATTGATCTGATGTTTTAAAACCATCAGGAGCACCAGACATCGGTCCAACCGCTGTACAATAGTGGCTTATAAGCACCAACAAGGCTGCAGTGCGAGTTTGCACCAAGCCTTTCACTCACCACATTCACACGCTGGGGTATGTGATAATAATGTGATTTGACATCTCTATATGTAATCGTAGTTATCTCTAAAATTGTTTGAGATATCTTCAATTCAATTGTGAGTAGAAGAAACGAGATATCTTCAAATATTTTTCAAAAGGAGTTTATCGAGCAAGACCTGTGAGACCTGTATTAACAAACTCCCCGTGAACACGGTTGGTTGAACTCAGTTCCGCCTACAGTATTTTGTTCTACGTGACAAACGAAACGATTTCAAATGTATTAAAAACCAAAAAATGAAAACCTCTTTACAAAGTCGGTTACATTTCATTTTTAAGACCTTTGAAATGTGAAATAAAGACTTTTTAATACTTTTTAAGGCCTTATTTTTACATTATGAAATGTTGACATGTTATACTAACTTACAGAAAAAATGTATATAATCGTAAAGAAAGGCTGCTTAGTTTAGTTCTGGAACCGAATCACACCTGCACCTCTGAAAACTGTCAAAATCTTTAATTAAGGTACTTCATGTTTTTCTAATTGCTTTGTTATTTTTGTGTAACTCCTCCCGTAACACATTTTATAGCCGCACTTGTTGGTTTGAAGAGGATGTTTAGTAAAATGCTTTTCGGAGGCATCATTGTATTGTACGTACATTTCAAATTTTGATCATCCAATCAGAACAGAATACAAATTATTTAAAAAGGACTTTATTGGACACCGATTCCAAACTGACATCTGATAGAGACATCCCTAATTTAATACCTATTCAAGCTTACGGCTAAAGATAGTAGTCGACAAAAGTTAATTGTTAATCAATTTGTTGATCAATTTTATTATAAAGTTAATTGTTTTGTTTGCCAGAAGCAACAAACCGATTACACAAGGGGAATGGAGGATATCGCTAATGTTGTGTTCCGAGACAGGTTCAATGCAGTGGTGGAGAAGAATAGCTACTGCTGAAAGCGCCAGTCTTCTTACCTTGGCATAATTGGTGGTCTTAATGAACCACTGCTTCAAGAGTTTCTGTTCAACCACAGCTCCGGATCTCCAGGATCGACCACTCTCGTCCACTTGCTCATCCGCCAGAACCGTCTGATCCACCGGGTCCCAGTTCACCACTGCCTACATCCACACCACAAAAATGACCATGTACACTGTATGTGTCAGTTACAATATACAGCGGTAGCCCGACTTACAAAATTCATCCGTGCCGCACTGCAAAAAAGGAATACTTGACAAGCCGAAAGAGCTTGAAATGACACAATAAATCTAGATTTATTTTTTTTTTTCAGAAAAGATAAATGAACTATCTTAGAATTAAGAGCAAAAGATTAATTTGCTTGTTTGAAGAAAATAGGCCTTGTTTCAAGCGGCCTTACAAAGTCAATTTTCTCACTCCATTGACAGATAATTTCACTTGATTTAAAGTATTTTTGACTCATTTTGTTTATTTTTGGTGGGTGCATTTTTTGATGTGCGAGAGCCGCTTCGTTCGGCAAAAATATCTTTGGCTTATCCGCATTTTACATGTAATCCATCTAATCCGTGCCAGGACTTCAACATTTCAGACAAAAAAACATGTCTAGGCGCAGCGCAGTGGTTAGCAGCAAGACGCCTCCGTCTGACACTGGAGGTGTGAGCATTTCGTTAGCTAGGACATTCTCAATCCGGGGCACCACCGTATAGTGAACCGTCATTAATACACATGTGGAAAATCTGTTACCAGTAACTAATAAAGAACTACAAAATCCATCACATTTCATATGAAAATTGCAACCAAACACATAGAGTCCCATAGTAAAGGTGTGGACCAGTGAAATACCTCCTTCTGATAGGCCAGTCCTGCATCAAAAAGCTTGACAAACAGATACTGCGTCCATCTGTAATAATCTGGCACACAGGTCGTGATTTCCTAAAAACAATAAAAAAAATAAAATAAAATTTAAAAAAAAAGTAAGCAGAAGGAATGTTTCATTAGAGAAGAACATTGAGGTGTAACATTTAGGCTCTAATTCATGTATCAAAAATAAATAAACTACAGCTCAACAACTTCTTCCTTTTTGTCTGATCTTTTTGTCTTTTTGTGTAATTTTTTTATCGTTTGCCATCAATGCTACTGTGTTTTGCTTAAGGCTAGAAAACTAGTTAGGAATATGCTTGTTTTAACTTTTAAGTAGCTAAAATCCTCTTATACCCAGTTCAATTGTTATTAATATTGAAAATGTTTATATTTTCTAAAATGTTTCTGAATATATATATATATATATATATATATATATATATATATATACACACACTGTATATATAGTGTTTTTTAATGTATTGACATTTAAACTTGCAAAAAATATCACGTATGACGTTTCATATTGAGAGAAGAAAGACACATTTGCGAGACGTTGATTTTATTACAAAAGAGGATAAACCACTTGCCGGAAAAAAATGATAAAAATGTTTGTAATCTCATTTTAATCTAGCAATTAATATAGATTAGAGAAGAAAAAAATGGCAACATGTTTTTCTTAGAACTGTGAGTCAAGTCAGAATTCTGACTTGCAGCTTGCAATACATAAATTCTGTCTTAATAACTGGCAATTCTAAGAAAAAAAACAGTTTTTTAACCTATATGAATCTAGTTTGAATCTAATTAATCCAGATTAACCTAGATTTAATCTAGATTCATTTCAATACTACAGGGAGATTAATCTAAACTAAAAGAAAAAAAATGGGTCTATATGCCCACCTCTACTTTAAACCTCATCAGGAGAAACATAGACACTAGGTGTGTCAACGTGGGGAAGTCTTGAGCGCACAAGACCACATGAAGCCACATCTCAGTAAAGAAGACTCACCCGGTCCCAGTTGAAGCAGAGACCCAGACTCTTCAGCTGCGCCCGCATGGACACTATGTTGCTGCAGAAGAGGCGAAACAACAGGAGTGTGAAGCCGGCCGGACCAAGTGAGGACTGGACAGTGGACCTCACCTTCTGGTCCATTCCTCCGGGTCCAGGCCTCGCTCGATGGCAGCGTTCTCTGCTGGCAGACCAAATGCATCCCAGCCCATTGGGTTCAACACCTGAGGGCGAGATCGAGAGTGTCAGGCTAACCGTGCCAGCAGAACAGACTGAAGAAACCAACCAGATCAACCGATGAAACCGTTTTTATTCCATTAAAGTGTAAGCGCCTCCGAAAGAGCCTCCGTTCCAATCAACCAATTAAAAACACACGTTAGTTGGATTGCAAAAGGAAGCTAAAAGAATGCATTATTCCAAAATAATCTGACCTCTTCACCTAAAGAAACATTGATTCAAACGATTTGCAAACGTAATCTTTAGTAGCATTTATGTCAACTGTTCAATAAAGACTGGATAAACTATCATCCATCCTGGACCTGGACTCTCACCCACTGGTGGACTCACTGTCTGCTCTGGAGAGCAGCTTCAGTGGCAGACTGATTCACCCCCGCTGTGTGAAGGAGAGATATCGCAGATCTTTCCTACCTGCTGCGATTAGACTCTACAACTTAAATTTGAAAGGGTGACTGGAACTATGCTTATGACGGGCAGGTTCATTTATGGTCTGTGTTTGTTTGATTGTTTATTATGATGTATGCAGTGCGTTATGGTGATGTTTGTTTGTTTATGTTTGATGTTTGTTTATTTGTTTATTTATCTGTTGGATTTGTTGTTGCTGTTGTGACGTGAAATTTCCCCGCTGTGGGACTAATAAAGGATTTTTCAATTCAATTCAATTCAATTTCAATTCAAAGACGCTAAACAAGGGTTATCTTCAACGTTTCAAAACACCAGCTCCAAAATGTTACTATCCAAAATGTTTAATAACAATTTAAACAAAATGCCACTTGATAATGTGCGCTAAAGATGCTAACTTTTAGCAAAACATCCGCAAGATAATAAAACTAAACTAACAAATAGCCTGCAGAAGGCGTCTCTTCAGGTCAACCGTTTGCAAACGTGGCTGAAAATAGCTACAAGTAACGCGGAGCTACAATTCACATCAGCAACAGGCGAGACATTCTATTGTCTCTCACGGGTTGCAAAAACAAAAACATATGTTGAGAAGCAAAAAAAAAAAAAAACGATCTACTTTCGGAAGCGAACTGTTTTAATGAAGTAATAGGCTTTTAGCTATTCATTTAATTTCAGTGTGGCTTTCAGTGAAGACACGTGGTGAGTGGATGCAGCGCTGATAACGCGTGTCCTTAAGTGTTTAATGGATCACACAAGCTCTAAAAGCAACGTGTACATTTACACACGCTCTCTCTCTCTCAAACATTAGGTTATTTTGTATTTTTCTTTGCAAGACATTACATTAATGTTTTACAAACTACATTATTTTTACTGAAATTCTGATGTGCAAATGTTTTTTTTTTTTTATTTCATTCACTGTAAGGATGATGATTTTACATTATTTTCACTCATTTACACACAAATACCGGTATTTTGTAACTATACAAACACACCAACATTACAAGCCGAATCAATCTGGCAAGTACAGTATATATGTAAATGATGTGTGTTACGTCGATGCACACAACCAGGGCCTGATGTTCCATTCCGGTTTTAATCTTGTTAGCAAAAATAATTAAAAAACTGTCCCATTAAGGGCCACCACATAAGTACGTAAGTCTTGTTTAAACGTACGATTGTAATTCTAGTAAAGACTAAAGAAAAATGATGAATGCTCACAACATTTTGTGGGTGACGAGCGTACAGTAAGTACAGTTTGGGCTGAATTACTGGCCTAAATTGAACAAGCAAATGTTCTGAAGAGAGAAGGAGGGTTGGAGAAACCGTATCCGTGGCAACCGGTCGAGTCTGCTTTGTTAAGTAAAGTGCAGAGAATCACTAATCCAGCTCAGATTTGGCGTCCGGATCTAAATAGCAGCTCACATTCAGAGAACAGTCCATGGACAACCACACACACACACACACACACACACACACACGCAATACACGTTCCGCTTGAAGAAATGTACTAGTTTGAGTCACTGATCTAAATTACAAGCTAAAAGCTAAAGAAATTATGGAGTTTCATTTTATGATTCAAATACGTATTAGGTTTACGAGTTTTATCAATTTAATTTTATTTTAGACATTGCAACTATTGTGTTCAATATGAACAATAATATTCCAGACATTTCATCTACAGTGTTCATCTACAGTGTTTACTTTAGAATTACAATAATTTTAGACAATGCAACTGCCGTGTTAACTATGAAATTGTTTTAGGATTTCATATATATTGCAAATACCGTGTTTGAAATGAATGCGATTTCAGACATTGCAACAACAGTTCTCCTGACACGCTCTCCTCATTTCACAGCATCTCGTCAGCGTTAGCTCTACTGCTGCGTGTGTGGAGGAGAGTCACCTGATGGCCTCTCATGCGATGGAAGTGGCTGATGGTGTCGCTGATGGTGTAAACTCTCACGTGGCCCATGTGCAGATGGCCGGATGGGTAAGGGAACATGGAGAGGATGTAGACCTTCTTCCGGGGAGTCTGAAACACACAAGCATAGTGTTCTTGCAGGCGGAAGGCTAATCGACACACTTAGAGGACACGCGTTAGCTGCCATCTCATTAAAACAATGCTCTAGCCTTTGTGACTCTGTGTCTGTGCAGCGTAGAGTTTGAATGGTCAACAAATTCACAGAGATCGACTTTCTTATGTCGACTTTCTAACTACATTTCAGAACAATTTAAATCACGTGACTATCATTAGTTAGTACAGACAGAACGAGTCTCATTTCACCCAACTGTCTGAATCAATCACCTACCTAGAGGTTTTACATTACAGCCATACCTGTAACTGTGTTTGTTAATAACCCAATATTACTTGTGATTTTATAATACAAACGTATGTTCTTAGCTTTTTTATGCCTGTATCTGTGGTACATGTCTGTTTTTACAATTAGTTTTTACTATTTTTAAGTTCAAGTTCAAGTTCTGAGTATTTGTATGGTGCCTTTCACAGTTTTAACTGTCTCACAGCGCACGTGTGAATATGTAAGAGAATTGTTGCTTTTTATTCGTTTGATCGTCTGGTTGTTGGTGTTTAAGTAAATGGCTGTGATTTTCACTAGAGCTGCAACGAGTAGTCGACATTGTCGATGTAATCGATTACGTAAATACGTCGACGCAAAAATTGCACATCGATTACTAGTCGCTTGTTGCTTTTTTATTTTCAAACATGGCGGCGCGGGAAATTAACGGAGCAGGCGATGGCAAAAAAGTGGTCAACAGTGTGGGAAACAAAAAAGGATGATCGAGGTCTCTGTCGTTAGGACACATTTTGGCTTCAGGAAGGACGACATAGAACAAAATAAACTTTTAATGACGACACAAAGGCATTGCTAATCCAACACAGAAAGCGTTGTAACCGACTGTTTACATCGATACGTTGCATATGCAGGAAATACACAGGATACACTATTCATATCTTATTATAACTAATTATAATAATAATAATATTTAGAAGAATATTGATTTAAAGAAAATAATATTTATTTAGAAGAGAACTGCTCATTTTCACAGGTACCCAGATATTTAACAGGTAACCAGTGTAGCGACATTAACACTGGACTAATATGGTTATACTCTTTTGTTCTGGTTAGTAATCTAGCAGCTGCATTCTGAACTAACTGAAGTTTATCTATTAGTTTAGCAGGAGAACCTCCCAGAAGACCATTACAGTAATCTAACCGTGATGTCATAAACGCATGTATCAGTCTTTCTGCATCCGGTCGGGAGAGCATGTGACGCAGCTTTGAGATATTCCTGAGGTGAAAAAAGGCAGTTTTACAGACGTTGTGTACGTGACTTACATGTATGTAAGTTGTCCTCGAGTGTTTAGAAAAGGTGCCATAAAAAATGTATTATTATTATTATTATTATTATTATTACTTTACAGTCTTTTAGCAGACGCTTTTATCCAAAGCGATTCACATTTCATTACAATTTTTACAATTCACCAAATTCCTGCTTTCCCCTAGGAATCGAACCCATGATCAGGCATGTCAAACACCAGCGCTCTGCAGACTGCTTCGTGTCTTCTTCAGAATACGTGTAATGACGGTTATCCATGGGAATTAAATTAATTATTTGATCCAAAAGGATTCAAATGATGCCTTTGGGTAAAATATACGCATTCCTTCATTAATAGAAAGAAGGGAAGTTCTTTCCGCGCCGTGCTTCCGGCACTTTCTCCCCGTGACAGTCTCATTTTAACAGAAGATGTCCACTGACCTCCACCACACGTACAGTCACTCTGGCTCAGGGTTCCGGCTGCGTTGAGCCGCATTAATCAGGGCAGGTCGGAGCTGAATTATTCAGAGGCTAAACCTTCGCCGTTCTCTCAGCGCCACTGAATCCGTTCGCAGGTGGAACCGACGCACACGGGTCATCGCGCGTCATCACTGAAACTCCGTACAGAGCCAATTCCACTCCAGCACAATTACTGTACAAGAACGTGTGGGTACAGTACAAGAACGTGTAAAGAAAGAACAACGACTGACAGATCTGCTGATGGGAGTCAAAGAGGCAGACAGCGCCTATAGATAGACATTGATCTAGGAGTCCACCTCTCCATCTGCCTAACAATGGACAATGGACATTTTTTCTCTTTTAACTGACTCTTTTTCCCCTATTTTTTGAACACAGATAAATAAGGGACATTTTTCTTTTTTTTTAAGACTATTTTTCGCCCTAATACTTTGCGTTGGACTCGAAGAAAAGTGCTATATATATATAAACTTGAACTTGAACCTATCCTCTTGAAACCTGAGCTCTGAAACACTCGCTTTAAAATTTCCTTTGCTAGTTGTGCTTTTGGGAGCGCAAATAATGTAAAAATGAAACGTTAATTTACACAATTTTAGTGTAGGAGACATTACATATGTTATTACTAAATATTTACTAGGGATGTACTGAATATTCGGCCACCGAAACCACACGGCCGAAAGTTGATGAGGTAAGCAGAGACCGCGAGAGCTGCGCGCGAGCAGTGGCGGCGTAACATCACATAGCGCAGCGCCGATCCCAGAGACATTCACTTCACACCAGTGGCTCTTAATAGAGAACATTCTCTCTCTTCTTACTCCGTTTGAGCAGCAAACTGAAGAGATCAGCTCTGACAGATCTTTATAGAGATTTATATCTGACAGATCTTTATATCTGACAGTATATTTCTGCAAGATGTATATTTTTTTATCCACTGGCTTTATTTAAATACAGTCTCAAATCTTTCTCAAATGTCAGGCAGATGACAAGCTCAACATCAACCTATTCATACTATTATTAAGACCTGCAGAGAACATGTTTTTTCTTTTGCACTTGTTCTGAATGCACTTTAAACTTAAATGCAATTTTTAATGGAGGAACGTTTAATTTTACAACATTTCAGCAGGCCAGTAGGTCAAGTTAAACATTTTAGTTTGAATTATATTTTATATTCTTGAGTGTTGCATTATACTTGATAACTATTTGCATATTTGTAACACATTTTGTTTCATGTATTCTTTGAAACTTCGTTATTAATGTATGCAATTACAATGCCTTCATTTTTGTAAAGTTAGTGCATCATCATAGCAATAAATGCAATTCTTTCGGTGTTTCGGTTTTCGGCTTTTCGGTTTCGGCCAAAAATTTTCATTTTCGGTGCATCCCTAATATTTACTTCTTTTCATCTATCTGTTGTGTCTTAACAAAAGGGACACATCCTATCTGCGCTCATAATTTTCCATTAATACTAAAATCAATAATGTCCTTGCAGCCGGAATAACTTCTGTCCTATTCTGTACCATTTTCACTATAGCTGCAAATGCGCTTTGACAATCGGACACAACAAGAGGGTCTAAGTTCATGACAACATAGACAATCCATGTTAGCATGTCAGGGTTTAACACAGCAGGTAGGAAAAATCTGTTCTCGTGGAGTGACCTGAAGAGGACTCTAGGACCCAGGAGGCTATTTATCCCGCTAACTCTAAATTCTTCAAGGGAGGGCGATCTTTTGCATATTTAGCACCTAAACTATGGAATGCTCTGCCTAGCACAAAGAGACTCAGAATCAGTATCTTCAACGAAACATATATTGACCGGTTATAATACCATACAGATTAAGTTAATATAATCGTATAGAAAGGCTGCCTAGTCTAGTGCTCGGAACCGAATCACACCTGCAACTCCAGAAACGGTCAAAATCTTTAATTATGGTACTTCATGTTCTTCTAATTGCTTTGTTTTTTCTGTGTTTCACTCCTCTCCTGAGCGCCGAGAGCCGTACGACCGCCTGGACAAGTGTTGTGCCACCAGATGGACATGACATCTATCAGACCGCTTGGATGGAATCTCCTAGGCGCATCGGGTTCAACCAACGCACTGATTGTGTAGTGTTAGAATGCCGGAGGAGACTGGCACCAGTGAGGCGGGTTCTACCCAGGGCTGGTTCCTCGTTAGAGAGGTTTTTTACCTGGCCACTGTCGCATATGTGCTGCTCGCTGGTCATGGTCATAGTGAAAGTGATGATCACAGCTATTTTCTTAACATCAACTACTAATGAATAAAAAGCAACAATCTTCTTACATATTCACAGGTGCGCTTTGAGACTGAAATTGTGAAACTTGAAACTTCTCCCACTTGAAACTGTGAAAAGCGCCTCACAAATGCTCTAAACTTGAACCTGAACTTTAACTGAATTTTAGTCACCCACCACACAGTGTGAATCCCGGAGCAGTGGGCAGTCTAACTGTGTATCACGTACCTGATCGGCCACGTCCCGCTGCCACGTTTCCTGAATGCGACTGTGCCACCACTGCTCCACCTCACGGCGCGTCTCAGCGCGGTAGTTTGGTTCCCACACACCAGACTGACTGAACAGACAAGCCACCGAGACCCTGCGAGGGCCCGCAGCAGTCCTCCACATGGAGAGCCATAACAGTCCACGCCCTGTACAAAACAACAGAAACACCATAAGTCTGGCGCTTTAGTTTTACACAGCAAAACACAGGAGAAAAGTTAAAAGAAACTCAACATTTCTCTCCGGCAGAATAGAGGCTTTGCGTTGCACTAAATCTACAGTCATGCGATAATAAACCAGTTCCCTTGGCAACAAATGAATGAAAAAAAAACCTGTTTGGGTGAAACTAAATTAGTCATACTAAATAATAGTCACATTAGCTTTGACACTGACATTCTTTCTCTATAAGATAAGATAAGAAAGTCTGTTATTCGTCCCCGCAATGGGGAATTTTTTTGTTACAGCCGCAATACAACTGTACAATAAAAGAACAAGCGGAATCAAGAGTATTTACAATGTACACACGGTTCAAGGAAAGATTAAAAAAAATGTATGAAAAATATATACACACATGTATACCAAAATTGCACTGTATATGAATATTGCACAGATATTATATAATTTATAATATACGGATATTGACACTGCA